>QTSX02000300.1:0-77357 GCA_014839935.2 Entomophthora muscae | reverse complement strand
TATTATATTTTAAATCAAATATTTTAAAAAAGCTAAGATTTTAGGCAACAATTTGATTTCCAACAAAAAGCATCATATCAGTTTTTATTGTATTTTTATGTTGCTCTTTTTAGAATGATGTTATTTTGTACTAATCAGCTTTCAAGAAATAATGGTATATGAAATAAGATTGTTACTAGCTTTTAATACAGTTTAATTTAGCTGTAAGTAGAAAATGATTAATTTAATATAGGTTTTTATATTATAAGGATTAAATAAGATTTATTTTGATAAAATTGTTGTAATTATTTAAATTTATTGATAAGAAAATTAAAACAAAATTTTAAAGTTTTAAGTAGCACAGTTAATAGGAAACAGATTAATCTAACAAATAATGACCCATATATTGCTGCTGTGGGTGTGTCCTAGGTCTCTGTGGTCTGTATGGTATTGTCAACGTTTTGTGTTGATGAGATGTAGGTACTGTTTTTCTTTCTGAGAGAATACAATGTAGGGTACTATATATGTTTTTGAACAGATGATTGGTCTTAAAGATTTCCTCTTGTGTATCCATGGTTGTGACAGGGGAAAGTCTTCTTGGAGATACAGCAGTTTTCAAAGCTGTGGCAACAAGTAAAATTGAGCCATCTGTAAGAGAACTTAACTCAAACTTAAACAAGATCAACTCAGCTTGGAGCAAAATAGAAGGAACCCCAAATCTATTATAATTTAACATAAATTCATTATTTTTAATTGTATTCTGAGCTGGGTTGATTTCATTTCCAGTCGAGATAATTTCGCTTTAGTTTGACTTGATTTTGTTTATCTCGACAGCTTTAAAAATGACTGAAAATCAGTCAACATAAATTGATTGACGGAATATCGCCACGTCCCTTCCCCACAATAGATTACTGATGCTTCTCATGGTTAGGATCTTTATTGCTTCGATTGGCTTCGCACCACTTAGGGATTCCTTGCCTAGATTATGTTCAGCCCGAATGCTGAGATCGGATAGGACGAAGTTGGATACAAGTAATCTTGGTTGCACTGACTGACGTAGCATATCACCTACTCGTTTTATTCTCAACTTCTTCGTATTGAACAATGAAGCCCTGGCAGGTGCCCAAGTCTCAACGAAAGGCCAAGTCCATTAAGGCCGATGACCCTTTCGAGAATGTCGTCATCACTAGTTCCCCCACCCACTCTGGCTCAGCTAATAATGAGGCGATCATCAAGAAGCTGGTTCAAGAATCAAAGGCTACAGGTATTTTTTAATTTACTGCTATCCTGCTTCAGATAGATTAACCTTGTAGTCACTATATGGCTTATATATAAGATATTTTACTTAGGACTTATATTACTTTTCATATTTAGTCTTACAAATACAGTTCCTTTTAAAAACATGTTTTTAACAAAGCTGCTAGGAAAGCTTATCCTTAGCGACCGTTACCTGAAAGAGATCCCAGAGTTGGTTTTTTCCAACTTTGAGCTTGGAAAGCGCGACGTTGTTCCTGATATGGGAGCATCTAATGCTGACACTGAAAACGGGTGGTGGGGCTCTGAGCCTTTAACAAAACTATTCTTGGCAGATAATCTGCTGACTGAAATCCCAGAGCGCCTGGCTACGACTTTTACGCATCTTGTAGTCCTTGACGTATGAACATTTTATAAAATCTCTAGCTAACCCCTAAGCTTCACGGCAATAGTCTTCAGGACCTCCCAGAAAAACTCGGTAGCGAAGAATCACTATGCGTACTTAACCTGGCTCGCAACAATTTCAGCACAGTTCCTAGTTGTGTTCTCAGGCTACCATTAACCGATCTTAACTTTGCGCATAACAGTATTGAACTTTTCCTTCCAGTTGGCGAGCCTATTCCTCAAGCCATACGTGGTTTAACACAGCTTGACTTATCTTGCAACAAGCTAAAGGAGCTGCCATTCGGTTTATCGGAACTCAAGTGTTTACGCAGCCTTAAGCTCAACAACAATCAACTCACGAAATTTCCAGAGAACTTTAAAAAAATGGAGTTTCTGGAGCATCTCGACATCAGCAGCAATCGAATTTCAGAGTTGGCTTTTCTCACCAGCAACCAAGTGGCCCAATTCCCTAAGCTCAAGATTCTTGATGCTCACAAAAACCGACTCTCGGAGTTGGAAGCTTGTTCGGAAGCTGACTTTGGGCAGCTTCAGCAACTTTTACTAAGTGAAAACCAGCTTACGAGCCTAGGAACGATACTGCAAAAGACACCCCAGTTATCAGTGCTGACTTTGGGAAACAACAGGATGAAAGCACTTCCCGAAGGTCTGCTTGAGCTCACTGTGATTTCACAGCTAGACTTATCTTGCAACAGCCTAACAAGACTACCCCCACAGCTCGGAAACCTCACCTCCCTTAACTCAATCATTATCTCTGGCAATATCCTGCGTGCCACTCCAAAAATGACCACCACCCAAGAATTCCTGGAGGTACTGCGATCCAGAATCCCATCTTCCGAGAAGCCATCTACTCAAGGTAACTTACAACACCCTAACAACCACTTACCCCAGTAGACGAAGCAAGTTCACCACCTAGCATAGCTGACAACCCCACAGACAATGAATTACTTTCATTGACCCCACAAGAGATATCAACGCGCACAGTTCGCCTAAAGAATCTCAAGCTGGACAATGCAGCGCTTGAGGAAAAACTGGCTGGCGGACTTCCCTTTGCGCCTGCCTCATTTGAGTTCCAGCGCAATCTGCTGACGCAAATGCCAGTGCAGACGCTCAACGCTTTCAGTGACACACTTAGAAGTATCGACTTCACCATCAACCGCATTGAGTCGTTTACTCTTGACCAACCTCTCCCTTCTCTCACATATCTCTCCCTTGCAAACAACCGCCTGAAACAATTCCCGTTTGACCAAATTTCAACACTCATGCCCAAGCTTAATACGCTTGATCTCAGTCTCAACAAGATTGAGAGTATGACCAGCGCCGAAGTGCCAAGCCTAATGACGCTTATCGTCACCGGAAACCAGATTGTGGAACTAGAGCCATATCTACCTTTCCTAACCAAGCTGACTACTGTTGACCTCAGCAACAACAGCATCAAAACTGTTCCACCCCGCATTGCAGCTGTTGGTTCCAAGATAACTTCGCTAGAACTAATGGGCAATCCCTTCCTTTTCCCTCGCATCCAAGTACTTCAGAAAGGCTCAGCTTATCTTCTTGAATACTTGCGCACAAGAATACCCAAAATTGATTAGTTTGACTCACCAGCCAATCGTATTTCAGCATTTAAAAATAAATATTATTTGTACTCGCCAACCTTGACGTCAGCATACCCCTTCTGTAACAAATCCAAAATGAAGATTTCACTATTTTCACCATAACTTCTGACATATATTCTAGCAAAGTAAAACATTTATTTTAACACCCCACCCAAAAGTATCTGCTTGACACTTGGCCTTACTTTATCAAGGCTTTAACACCATCTTCCTGATATAAATCCAGCATGTAATTATACTAATAGCATCATTATGAATCAACATAATACTGGCTCTAAAAGGGGTTCCATACAGCAAAACAAGCTTATATAATGGATAGAACGACAGGGCCAGGATAAGTTACCTGAAATCCATCTTCTGTAATCAAGGTCTAAATACCAAGCGCCTACTTGAAAACCAAACATGTAAATCCAATGCAAATCCTCCCGGGATGATCCAGAAGGTTATTGGAAGCTTAAGTACATGGATCTCTGACCATGTTTTTCCAGGGACCACCCTCAACCCATGTGCTCTGCTGGTTGGTGGGCCAGCCTGGGGTCAACCCAGTGGTATAGCGGATCTATAACTGGGCCCAACATTGTTAGTTAGGCGATTGTATTTCCTAACAAAGACCAACTTCCAAGACGCAGATGATGGGATGCTTAAAGTCAGGCAGCACAATGTAGTCCAGGCTTACACATCCAGACAATAAAATACATGTCACGCTGTTAAAAGAAGAGGCCTATCTAACCTTGGGTGTGTATTGGAAAGAGACTGTATAACCCTTCTGGGGCCATGCTGTCTGTTTATAAATGTAGGTATTGGGTTTATTCTTGCTCTCTCTAATAGCCCAATAGTAAGATCATTTACATCCATCCCAGGGCACAGCAGGAAAATCATGTTTCTGTATGGGTTATGAGCCCTGCCAAGTTTTTGGCAGCCTTTGAGTCAAAGCCTCACCTGAAGGGTGATAACAGACATATTTAGGATTAGCTGGATGAACCAGGGGCTTAAAAATCTTTTATTGGAAGGTGGCTATACCAAATTATTTGTAAATAATTACAGCTATGCTACTCACAGCAGCTAATAACAGGTGAAGAGAAAGAAATCTTGAAGAAGGATATGCTTTATCAAAATAAAGATAAAAGTAGTTTATATCCTAAAAATGGATATCATATGTGGCTCTAAAAATAAAGTTGGCTCAAGTTTGAATTGTGTGGAGGGGTGCTGCCCCTAATTGGCAAGCATGGGTGAAAGCATTGTGGCAGCTACAAGAGGTGCTATCAAAAATAGTATGCCATTGCTTGTTAACTTGCAATCAAGTTGGCCAGCTCAGTTATTATCATACCTCACATACAACAGGGCGCTCATAAAAGTCCCCTCATTACAGGTCTAATGTTATGGCCTCACTCAACCTGCAAGTATAGATGAATCATATCTCCTCATATAAGAAGTGAGGCTAATTTATAGAGAAAATCCCATAAGCCCATATGTAGAATACTGCCAACCTCTAGCTTGGCCAATGTCAAATGTTCCACCCTCCTAGTGGCCCAACCGCTTTCCCACACAATATAATACCCTCACCCTTTACAAAAAAATACCACCCTATTACAGATCCCCTCCCTTTCCTTCCTAGATCTTTGTCTATCCTCAGGTCCAAGTACTGATCTACAGGTAGCTTAGCCCCAAACAGGGTACCAGGGGTAGGGTCAATCCAAAGTCTACATAGAAGCCCTCATAAAGTGTTGATTAAGGTTACACGGCCAACCCTCTATCAAGTACCCCCTGCTTCCCAGCCCAAAGAAGGTATCCAGAAAAGTGTGCAATGCATCAGCATCAGGGTACCAGGGGTAGGGTCAATCCAAAGTCTACATAGAAGCCCTCATAAAGTGTTGATTAAGGTTACACGGCCAACCCTCTATCAAGTACCCCCTGCTTCCCAGCCCAAAGAAGGTATCCAGAAAAGTGTGCAATGCATCAGCATCAGGGTTCCAGGTCCAAGCAGCCAGCTTGCCAGAAAAGCAGGCCAAGGCCCAGCAATCAGCACCATATATGCAAATAATCTTACAGGAGTAATAATTATCCCTTTAAAAAGCTGACCAGTTGGGGCACCAGCAGCGGCATCAGCAATGACCAGGCAGTTGGGCTTGGAGGTAAGGGACATCTTGATTGGTTCTAGGTAAGCTAGCAAGTGATCCTATCTGTTGCTGGATACTTGTTGTGAGATGGCATATCTGACTCCTTCTTGTTCAAGCTGTCCAGGGTTTCTTTTGCTTCCTAGAAGGCTATCCAGAACCAGGTTTTCTAATATAAATCCTCCAAAATTGGGGTTTGGAGGACACTTCATGAACTGTATCTGGACTAAGAGCAAACTAGGAAGGCAGGTGGGCCTAGTTGGGCTGAGGGGTGGTAGACAGGTTGAACAAGATACCTGAGGGGTCTTCTGGGCTAGAAAGGGCAGAGTTCAGACAATAAAAGATTATAACAAGGTATGATAAAATTTGAATGAAGCAGTTGTTCATAAATATTTATATCAGAAGGGTGACACAGTACAGGTCTTGGGCCTTGGGGTCTTTAAACTTGCTTCTTGGGCTTTGTCTTATTGGCCTTGGCCCCTGGAGAGTCTGATTAGGTTAATCATGGGGCCTGATGCGTGTCAGGATTGACAATTCTTCCTCTCTAGAAACCCGGGCCCAGGAGCAGGAATCAAACCCCAAACCTGGATTCCTTTGGGCTGCCGGGCCTGTGGACCGCAGGACCGCCCGCCTGCGTTTTTCTGGGATTGAGCCCCCACAAGCTGATACCAAGCGTATTGACCCATGCAGAAAAAAGAGACAAACCAAAGAAATCATTGCACCAAATGGAGGATTAATCACAGCGCCTAATGGAGGCACTGATTTGGCAACTATTAGCTTCTCAAACTTGAAGTCTACACCAGCAACCAATCAAGAGCCAACCCAGGAAAGAGGCACGGGCCCGCAACCCGGTCCCATGACCTTGACACTAAAGCAAGATAATCAGGCAGCCAAATCAAGATTCCTGACCAATGAAAGAACCCCCAGGCCAAGTGCCATTTTGCCGCCTTTGGACCCAAGCACCCAGTTCCCCTGGCCCTGGCCTTCCCAATGCCCTGATGAACCCCCCATGGAAAATGTTAAGTTTGGAGGGGGGTACTATATAGACCCAAGGACCCTGCGCTCCAAACTTATTGCCATTTTTGAATAAAGGTTATGTTAATTTGGCTCATACAGCTATTGCCTTATTTTGTATTTGCTGTCTACCAATTCAGTTTGAGATCTCCTGGCCCGCCTGCCCCACTGCCCGCTGTTTTCTGTCCTCCTGGTGTACCCTTTGGACCTGTCCACTTTACCGACTACCCTCTGAAGTCTGAATACAAGGAATACACCCTGGAAAAGATACTTGAACTTGATCCCCTGGCCTGCATACAATCCACAGTTAGATACAACTGACAAGGCCTGTGGATATTTTCAACACCCAAGTTGTTCAGAGGAAAATTCAATTATCTCCCTGCTTACAACCTGTCCATGGAACCGCCTGTGACCCCAAAACCCATGCCTGCTTCTGCACCCAACCTCCCAACCAACCATACTGGCAAGCTGTTTGGGATTGTGTACATCACCCTCACAGGGGTGATTGACACTATAATCCCGGCCGCCAGCCCGTGGTCTTGGGTGGGGAAGTCTGCCTCTTACCTTTTGAAGTTAGCTCCCCTCTTGTGGTGGGCATTGCCTGCAAAAAACCCAGCCCAAGTTACCCCTGAAAACAACAGGCCAGCTGCCCAAGACTGGATCCCTGACATTATGGCAATCTTTATTAAACCTGGTACCCTGAGCCCCAAGATGTTGTTATTTCTTGGGGCATCTTGTATGCTTTTGCTATTGATAATCACTTATTACACCTATAAGATGACCACAAACCTGATCTCTTCCATGTGGAAGAATACAAACCTGAATGACCCAAAGAGAACCAACGCCAATACCGCTGACGCCAACAAAGCTCCGTCCTCCCAAGTGCAAAACGTGATTGTGAACCAGTCCCTCACAAAGGTGGAGATGCCTCAGATGGGGAAGCTCACGCTTGAGGAAGCTAGACGTGCCATGCCAGTCCTCTGCCTGCATTTCCTTACCAACACCCCCTCTTATGCCAGTGACACCAAGAAGATCCTTGGGGTTGCTTCAATGCTATTAGGGGACGCCTTGGACTGGTTTGGCAAGGCCACGGCTGAGGACGTAGAATTCTGCTTAGACTACGCCAAGTTTGAGGCTGAGTTAATGGCCACAGGTGAAGATTGCAACACTAGATACTACGCCCTGAACTCCCTGCTAGAAATTCAACAAGGTCCCCAACCCATCCAAGCGTATATTGACAAATTCCTCAAACTGAAAACCCGCACCCAACTTGAGGACAAACTGGCAGCCATTATCTTCCAAAAGGGCGTCAACCTAGCAATGAAGGACCTGTTGAAGCACCATCTGCCCACCCTCAGCCTAGACAAGCTAATTCCCCTGTGCAAGGGTCTTAGCATGAACCAAGAGAACGCTGGCTCCTCCCAGGCCCGCCAACCCCAAACACCAACCCCCAACAGAACAGGGATGACCCCTGAAGAGCTCCAACAACACTACTGTGAAGGACTCTGCTTCCACTGCCACAAAGCGGGCCACTTGACCAGAGCCTGCCCTAAGAAGAACACTGCCCCAATCTCACTGGCGCAAATAAACACTTCTTCCCAGTCTTACAAGTTCATCCAAGTGACCATAGAAGTAGCGGGGAACAAGCGCAAGATTGAAGCCTTTATTGATACAGGGGCGGACAAAAGTTTTATTGACGCCAGCCTAGCAGAAGAATTAGGCTTGACAGCCTCAGAGCGCAGTCTACAAGTAATCATGGGAAACAGCTCCTTGGACACTGGCTATGAGTGTGAACAAGAACTCCTGTTGACCATTGGACACAATGTATACCTGTTGTCCCTGATCCTCTTGCCAGGACTACCCCACCCCCTTATACTGGGCAACTCCTGGTCCGACAAACATGGCCTGATCCTGAACTACTGCAAGCAAACTGCCATGTTGGGCCAACCAGAATCCTGTGACACTGTTCCTTTTTGCATGAGCCATGACCAACCCCCTACCAACAAACTCTTGGCTATGAAGATAGAACCTAGCGTTGGAATACTGCCCACCCCCTACAGAGATGGAACCATGTGTTTAGTGAAGAAGCAGCCACAAAACTACCCAGCCATTCAATCTACAACCACGCCATAGACCTACTACCAGGGACTCAACCGCACCACAGCCCCATCTACAGCTGTAACCACTGCAAGCAAGTGGCCTTGAAAGCATACCTTGAGGATATGACAAAAAAGGGTTCATCTGGGTGTCAAAAGCCCCCTGCTTGTTGCCCATGCTGTTTGTAGGAAAAAAGATGGTGGGATGCGTCCATGCGTGAATTACCAAAAACTGAACAACATTACAGTGAAGAACTGCTACCCCATCCCCAATGCCAACAACCTCTGTGATGTACTGACTGGAGCCCAGGTGTACTCAAAAATTGACCTCCGAGATGTGTTCAACCAAATCCAAATCAAGGATGGAGACAAGTACAAGACAGCCTTCAAAACCCAATATGGGCTGTACAAGTACCTTGTGATGCCCTTTGGCCTCTGCAACGCCCCCAGCACCTTCCAAAGGATGATCAACACTGTCCTAGGGGAATACCTTGACCGTTTTTGTGTGGCATATCTGGATGACATTCTCATCTACAGCAAGTCTCACAAGGAACACCTGCGCCACCTGGACCTTATACTGGAGAAACTCTCCCAAGCCAACTTACACGCTAAGCTTAAGAAGTGTAAATTCTTTCAGTCTGAAGTCAAATTCCTGGGATACATAGTGAAGACTGGCGGCTTTGCCATGGCACAAGACAAAGTAGAAGCAATAACATCTTGGCCAGTGCCCAAAAGCAGAAAGGATGTGAGAAGTTTCTTGGGCCTGGCAAATTATTGCAGGGATTTCATCCAAAAAATTTCTCACATTACCCTCCCCCTGACCCGCCTTTGCTCTGACAAGGTCACCTTTGCCTGGACTCCAGAATGTACCACCGCCTTTGAAACCTTGAAACTTGCCTTCACCTCCGCCCCCGTCCTGGCCATGCCAGATCCCTCCAAACCTTTTGTTCTGGAAACCAACACGTCAGACTTTGCGGTGGGTGGGGTCCTTCTTCAGGAAGGAGGGGATAGTATGCTACATCCTGTAGCATATTACTCCAAGAAGATGCTACCTGCAGAAGGAAACTACCCAATATATGACAAGGAGATGCTAGCCATAATGAAGACCCTGAAACATTGGCGCTGATACCTATGTGGCGCTGAATACCCAGTAAAGGTCCTGACAGACCACAAGAACTTGGTCTACTTCTTCAAACCACGCCAGCTTAACCAACAACAAGCAAGATGGGCCTTAGAACTGGCTGACTACACTCTGACCATAGACTACAAGCCAGGAAAGGTGAACGTGGTACCTAACGCCCTAAGTAGAAGAACTGACCTGGTGCCTACCCACCTAGAAACCCGCAACCACAACACCCAAGTCCTCTTGGACACAGCAAGCCTAGGCATTCACCTGGGATTGATGAAAATCAGAGCCAGCAAACCAGAAGTACTAAGGGCCCAAGCACTAGACAAGTTCACCAAGACCTTGACCTCTGACCTCTCCAAATCCTTGGATAGCACCCACTACCAAAAAGGCTACTCATTGAAGGGAACCACACTAATGCTCCACAACAGGATCTTTGTACCAGAAGGGGACATCAGAACCAACGTTTTGAGAGACTACCACAATTCTGAGATGGCTGGACACCCAGGTAGGCTCAAGACCCTCCAGAGCATCAGAAGGAACTTTGCTTGGCCAAAAATGGACCAAGATGTAAGCGCATACCTGAAGGGGTGTGAGACCTGTGGGCGGACCAAAACTTGCAGAAACAAACCTGAAGGACTTCTAAGACCCTTGGATATACCCCATGGACCTTGGAGATCTGTCTCCATGGACTACATTGTGGAACTGCTGCCATCCCTCTTGTACAATGCAATCCTGGTCATGGTAGACCGCTTCACCAAGATGGCATACTTTGTACCAACCACCACCAATTGCACAGCAGCAGAAACAGCCCAACACTTCCACAACTGCATCCTCACGCAACACAGAACACCTGAGGAAATCATCACAGACAGAGGACCCCAATTCACGTCAAACTACTGGACACAGGTGATGAAAGACCTAAGAATCAAGCAATGTGTATCTACCTCCTACCACCCACAGACAGACAGCCAAACTGAACAAGTAAACCAGATCCTTGAACAATATCTTTGATGCTACGCCAACGCTGATCAGGACAATTGGGCCAAAATGCTCCCCATGGCCCAGTTTGCCTACAACAGTAAAGACCACGCCTCCACAGGCATGTCCCCATTCAAAGCCAACTATGGGTTTGACCCCACCTGGGACCCCCAGATTGGCAAAAAGGAATCAAACACCACTGGGCGCTCCTGGATTGAACAGATTCACAACACACAAAAAACATGCTTGACCAACCTGAACCGTGCAGTGCAGACATACAAAGCCTTTGCTGACCGCAAACAAATCCCAGGCCAACCCTTACAAGTTGGAGACAAAGTATACCTAGACTCCCAGAACGTACCCCTGCATGTGCCCTGCAGGAAATTAGCTCACAGAAGAAGCGGCCCCCACAAAATCACCAAACTAGTTGGTGAGGTTGCCTTCAAGCTAGACCTACCCCCCTCCTGGAAGATTCATGATGTGTTCCACTGCTCCCTGTTGTTCAAAAAAGATTGGAATTTGCTCCCCCACCAACAGATTAAGACAGCCCCCCACCCATCCAAACAGGCTGCGCTGAGGAATATGAAGTTGAATACATACACAGCAACCAAACTCACTACCAAAAACCCCAGTATTACGTCAAGTGGAAAGGATACCCACTAGAAGAAAGTACTTGGGAGCCGCTGAGCAACCTGACTAATGCCCAAGAAGCCGTCCAACTCTACCTGAACAAGAAGAATTAGAAGAGAGGGCCCTCAGGGGAAGAAGGGGATGGTGTCAGGATTGACAATTCTTCCTCTCTAGAAACCCAGGCCTGGGAGCAGGAATCAAACCCCAAACCTGGATTCCTTTGGGCCGCCGGGCCTGTGGACCACGGGACTGCCTGCCTGCATTTTTCTGGGATTGAGCCCCCACAAGCTGATACCAAGTGTATTGACCCATGCAGAAAAAAGAGACAAACCAAAGAAATCATTGCGCCAAATGGAGGATTAATCACAGCGCCTAATGGAGGCACTGATTTGGCAACTATTAGCTTCTCAAACTTGAAGTCTACACCAGCAACCAATCAAGAGCCAACCCAGGAAAGAGGCACGGGCCTGCAGCCTGGTCCCATGACCTCAACACTAAAGCAAGATAATCAGGCAGCCAAATTGAGATTCCTGACCAATGAAAGAACCCCCGGGCCAAGTGCCATTTTGCCGCCTTTGGACCCAAGCACCCAGTTCCCCTGGCCCTGGCCTTCCCAATGCCCTGATGAACCCCCCATGGAAAATGTTAAGTTTGGAGGGGGTACTATATAGACCCAAGGACCCCGCGCTCCAAACTTATTGCCATTTTTAAATAAAGGTTATGTTAATTTGGCTCATACAGCTATTGCCTTATTTTTTATTTGCTGTCTACCAATTCAGTTTAAGATCTCCTGGCCCGCTTGCCCCACTGCCCGCTGTTTTCTGTCCTCCTGGTGTACCCTTTGGACCTGTCCACTTTACCGACTACCCTCTGAAGTCTAAATACAAGGAATACACCCTGGAAAAGATACTTGAACTCAATCCCCTGGCCTGCATACAATCCACAGTTAGATACAACTGACAAGGCCCGTGGATATTTTCAACACCCAAGTTGTTCAGAGGAAAATTCAATTATCTCCCTGCTTACAACCTGTCCATGGAACTGCCTGTGACCCCAAAACCCATGCCTGCTTCTGCACCCAACCTCCCAACCAACCATACTGGAAAGCTGTTTGGGATTGTGTACATCACCCTCACAGGGGTGATTGACACTATAATCCCAGCTGCCGGCCCGTGGTCTTGGGTGGGGAAGTCTGCCTCTTACCTTTTGAAGTTAGCTCCCCCTCTTGTGGTGGGCATTGCCCGCAAAAAACCTGGCCTGAGTTACCCCTGAAAACAACAGGCTGGCCGCCCAAGACTGGATCCCTGAAAATGTGGCTAGGAGGTGCAGGGCTTTGTGGATCATTCCCCAGCCAAATATTTTTAGAGCCGTCCCTGAAACCTTCCAGCTCAGGATCACTGCACTTGAGGTCAGGCTGGCCGGCAGGACAGTTACTGGTTATGGTTAATCAGCCTGATCCTTGGCCAAGAGCAATTTCCTAAAGTGACCACCTTCCTGTAGATTTACTGATACCCCAAGCATGCTTTGGGGGCTCACTGCATCAGAGTGACCCCTTGGGTCACCTGGTATTTTGCAGGCTTCTACCATCCCAACTGAGCTGCCCAGTATTCTTTTCCATTTAGTATCAATAATCTTTCTGAGTTTGTGCGTGGGCTGGCAGGCAGAGGGTTGATCTCAGTGGCCCATACTATAGGTTCAAATTTAACAGCCAAACAGGTAGCAGGCCAGCTTGACTGGGCATTGGCACAACCCCTGGCTCTTGTTTTTCTTTGAGCTCAGCAGCCATCTTGGTCCTTTGATTATCAGGCAAGGTGCCATAAAATATGCAGCCTGGGTGCTGATTTCTACAAAAAGTTAGTCCACTACTTCTTTCCCTTAATACCATATCTGTTGTGGTATAGTGTTATCCTGGATAAGGACAGAAGTATATAAGAAGATAATAAGACAAAACTAGTGCTTTATCTGATATGTTTGAAGGTTATACAGTGGGAGTGAGGGAATTATTGCCAAAGGAAAGAGGCACAAAAAGAAGGACTTGCCATATGAAGGTAGTGGATAAATAACATTCAAAGTGCCTGGGCTTGAAAACAACCAGATTCACATACTTTTCAAATTGAGGAAAGTGGCTCTTAAATGCTACAAATTTATTAGTAGCCGTGAAAGTGAAGACTGAGCTCTATGTGCAATAAACCCTCAATTCAAATATTGCTTTTAGGCACAATTAAACAAGTTTATAGGCATAGAATAGCAAACGCGGAAAAACAAGCAGGTTATCAGGTAATTGTTTTATTGTCCTTAGCATAAATGTACTATGTTTTGGCTGATTCATTCAATAATATGACACAAGGTCTTGTGGTGAACATCATTTGGCAGTGTTTTCAGGAGTGGTAAAATGTTAACTGAATGAAGGTTAATTGCTTAATTAACATATATTAGTATTATAGTGGCCCACCTGCTCCTGGGGGGTGGCCATTGGGTGTCCTGGATCAAATTCAGGGATCATCTGGATTGGGGCGTCATTCTTCAAGTGACTGAGTTCTACTCCCGGCATTTTATACCTTGCCTGAAGTCCCATAAGCTACTACAAGGCCCTTTGTATCATTATCCTAGCATCTACTTCATGAATTATGACATACACTTGTGCTTGTCTTTCTGGGAGGGTGTACAGTGCCTGAAAAAGGGTATAAAACTCTCTTACTAGAAACTCATTTCCTCTTGTTATGAGTGTAAGTCCCCTTGATAACCTTATTCATTTCTCACTGGGGGGTTGGCTTCTGAAGAACCTTTGGCTTGCTGCTTATGCTGTTTTTCTTACCCAGAATTTGGATAAAAAAGGTGGGAAAAAATTCATGCTATTATCACTCAAAAATAGGTAGGGGCTATTAAAGTCCTTATTGACAGAAAGAAGATATCCTTAGAAATCTTCTGAAATGCAATCATTTGTAGACTTTGGGAAGCCAATTGCTAATTTTTGGATGTCTTGGGAGGTCACCAGATTCACTTACTCAAGGTGATAGATTTTTGAGTTTTACCCTAAAGACCTGTCTAAACTTAAGATCTGCTAGTCAGAAACTACCTCTGAACCCTGTTTAGCCAAACAGTCTTATATAACATCCCCTTGTCTTAGGCTAAATCCCTTTTAGAATTCTTTTTTACAGGATTAAACTATCTAAACTCTCAATTTCCTTTAATAAAATAAGCGTTTGACCTTTTCTAGCCAATCCCATTAAATTTCCATGCTGTTTTTGAGTTTATTTATTAAGCTTTAGGCTACTTTGCCAATGAAAAACCACTAGTAAAATAATATCCAAACTCAGCCAATCCCATCAAGGTTTCTCATCTCTAAACATCTGAAGAGCTACACTTCACAGTTTTGCCAAACCCCAAATATTCAGCAAATGTTTCACTGAAATGTTAACAATTTGTGCCGTGTGTCCCAAACAATTCCCTGTTTTCTTCAACGTTTTGTCACATTTAAATTTGATTGTTTTCATATAAACCCACTACAGGGCTTGTTTTGCTTCAATTTCTTCAACTTTTCCCCCTCTATTTTTCCTCTGCAGCAAAATAAAAGCAAAAGTTTCCCCCAAATTTCTCTGCCTCCTGCTTCTCCAGAAACTTGCTCTGGAGAAATTTTAAAGCACCCTCTTCAACATCTCTTCAAGCTGTTTCAACCATTTGCTGATAGCCTAGCGCCTAGAATGTCTGTTAAGTATATTTCTGGAGACCATCAGTTTTCTTCACATAGGGCTTCAGAGGAAGGCATACCTTAATTCATCACTCCTGCTCTTATTCACCTGAGTGATTAGTTTGAAATTTCAGGCACAAGACAGCCTCATTCACTTCCTAAATACCTATAAAACATTGGTTTTATCAACTGTATCTCTGAAAAGCTGCCCTAACAACGTTTCTAGGGCATCTATGCTTAAACAGTAGAAGTTAGACCTTAAAGCTACTCTTAAGTTATAGACAGATACTTCTATCTCTTTCTGGGAAAATTAACCTAGCTGTATTCTAACTCCAGATGATATAAGGATTTCAATGCCACCTGGGAATCTTTATTCCAGGATAACTCCAACAGTATTATCATCCCAATTGGTGTAATAATTTCTATGTCCTTTGGTATAACCATCCCAAGGCAACTCTGTATCCTTCCAGAGCACTAACAAGGGGCCCATTTACTAACACCCTGTCAGGGCCCAAGGGCTCCTAACTTTGATCCATTTAAACTATAGTCTAAGAGAAGTATTTATTTATTATTCAGACCAAGAATGATCACAATGGGGAAAAGGGAACTAGATTCTTTATTATGCTATTTACATTGGTCTTTGAGATTTTTCCAGGTTCTTCCTGAAGTCCCTTGTCTCTCTATCTGGGGGTTCATGCTAAAAGTTTGATACATCAGCTGAAAAATTCTAACCATATTCCTTTGGCCAAATTTGAACTTTGCACTTTTCCTCAGTTGGTCATCTAAAAATAATTTGGTAGGATTTTTCTGGTATGAGGCTTTCATTTGAGTGTAAGAAGGTCTAAAACTGATCACTGGAAGCTGAGATATGATTGGATTTGCCCGCTCACTAATTGTTGCTTGTCTGATTTGAAATCCAATCTCGCAACCATTTTGGGACATGCTGACAGGGTTTTTGAACTCTGCTCTTTAAATTGCCATAACTTTTGATCTAGGGTACCTAGGGAGATCATCAAGGTAGCTTTTTGACAGCAAGAAGTAGCTTTATTGATCCAAGCTTTTAAAACGTGACTTTTTAAAGCTGCCATGTCATGGCGGGCCATGACTCACCCCAATATATAAATAATCAACCACAATCACTGCAGCTGGGCAAATAAAAAATAACAGCTATTTGCCTCTTTTAGGAAACCAATCTTTGTTTAGCCAATCCTAGCCCTTTCCTGAAAATTAGCTCACAGCGCGGTCCACCCCACACTCAACCCAGTTGGTCCCTGACTTTGACCCAGGACACAGTTTAGTGGTCTCTGAAGAGCAGGTGCATCACTTCCAGATGAGCTTAGAGAAGCTTGGGATTACCAGTATCCAAGGCCAAAATGGACAAGTACCAAGGGCCCCTTCCAGATACCCTAAAAGAAGTCTCTAAGGCAACCTCCAGAATTAACTCATACAGAATGGAACATCCTCCATGTTGATAATTTCAAAAATTGTTTCTGCTTTATCTTTTATAATTTCAATTAAAAGTTCAAAATAAAAATCAAACATTGCTTCTATTATTAGTGTCAACTATTTAATCAAGAAAAAAAAATAATCTTTAATATTGAAAATAAGAAAAATATTTTTGAGAATTTTTGATATGGAGGATGCTCCATTCTGTATGAGTTAATTCTGGAGGTTGCCATCTCTAAGGCTCCAGTTTCAATTACTGTGGGGGAGATGTTGTAACATGTCTGATCCCTCTCTCTTAGATATTTGTTTCTCTGAGGAATGGCTTGGTTACCAAGTGATAGGTGGCCCTGCTGCCATATCCCAATACTGGGACAGAACCAAATGTTTGGATTCTATCAGGAGCAATACCTGGAAAAACTTAATGATGTAAAGTTATGCCTACTCTTAGGCCTCCACTTCAATTCTTGCCAACTGCTTGGGCACCTTCACCAAATTGTGCTTGAATAATTATCCAGAAGTTACTGAAAAATCCCAAGAAAAGCCCTTGGATTAATATTTGTGGAATCATTCCAAATATGCCCCACCTAGCCCACCCAAGAGACACCCCTGGTTAAACATCATTGGCAAGAGCATCCAGGAGCAGTAGTAATTGTGTTCAAAGCAAGTTCCTCAATTTTTAGCTGATTTGGTTTTCCTTTTGATTTTGTTCATTCAAAAATTTTCAAGACTTTCCCACCTTGAAAAATGCACCCATATTTGCTCATATCATTGGTGGATTAGTTTGATGCCATTCAATCTCCTATCCCAATTCCTTCCCCCCTAAATGAATTCAAGGGTTATAAAAGACCTTGCTTCATCAATCTCTGCTCTAATAAAGCTTGAAGTTTGTTAGTCTAATTTGGCCTTTGGTTTTTTCTGTTGCTTTTGGTGTTCAGTTGATTCCTTCCCCCCTCTGGCCTCCCAGAAATTGTTTGTGATAACCTTTTGGTTGTTGCTGAAACTGCAATTTTATTGTGGTTGAGAGCTTGGTTCTCTTTCCTCTTAATTTTCTCCCCAGTTCTCACATATGAATACCATGATGAGCATGGGTAGTATTTGGTTTATTGTGATACTATTGTAAATTTACTTCCCCCTTTGGCCTTGGATAGGACAGTTTTCCCCCTTTGTACAAAAAAAACCACTCAAAGTCCAGCTAAACCACTCAGTTCACTCAAATATTTAGCTCACACTGTTGATGAAAGATTTTTAGTGGCATACTCCATGGATTTTCCTGCCTTCACAGCTTCATCCATGGAGGAAACCCTGATTAATTTGGTCTATTCACTAGCCTGGTGTCAACCGTTGTTGAAGAGTATTAGAACTGTCTAATCAAATTGGCCCACATTTGTGTCCTTAAATTCAAATGATTCACAAATGTCTGAAGCAAACTCCAGCCAATCAGATGGTACCCTGGAAATTAGTTTGAAACCCTCCAGCTCCCCTGAATTAGGTCAGCAAAATTTCTCTTCTGGCCAATTAGACTCTGGTCAGGTGGTCATGTGATTGATCATTTGGTAACACATCCCTTTAAACATAGCCAGGAGACTTTTAGTCCCCTGCTTGTTGATTCTCTAGTTACATTAAAATATTCAGATTTGTTGCTATCTAGTTTGTTGATTTTATTTGGAACTTCTACTTGGGTCTTCTATTGATCTATAATAAAAGTGTTAGTTATTTCTGTAATAAACTTTACCTTACGTTGTTCTTATTTGAGCCCAGCATTGTCTTCAAAACCCCTAGGTGAGGTTTTAACTCATAGTTGTTGTCTTGAGTGTTTTTGCTTTTGAGCAGACGTCTCAAAATCTAGGTTAAGATTAGTAGTTTATATAAATACCTACTTTTATATCAAAATCATCTTGCTTTTATTGTGTTTTGAACCCACTTTTGCTTATCTTATTGACCAAGCTGTCTGAGATCAACGGCAAGGTGGTCTTAATCTTTCTGGGTCTCCTTTTTCAGATTTGGTTGATGCTACCCTAGTTAGAATCAATTCTACTATTTTACAGACTAGAAGTTCAGTTATCTGACTCAAAATTTCTTGGAGTTTCTAACAATGATTCTCCCAGCGCTTAAATTTGTAGTTTTCTCTTGGGCTCCTTTATTATTACTCCTTTGATCCCCTTCTCCAGATATTTGGGGATGCATCTCCTCTTTGGTGTGCCACATGGGCAACAACCCCTCCTGCCTCCTGCAACTCCCTACTAGTCTCCTCATCTCTGGAGAGGCCCTTGTTAATATTCTCACCTGCAATGACCTGGACTTGTACTCTTTGGACCACACCTTGTTTGCTCCACTTGTTGAGGAAGTACCTACACCCTCCCCTCCTCTCCTGGAGAATGAGGACTTTGTACCCCCGTTGACACCCAAGGTCCTGGTTTGTGCTCCCTGGTTGCTCACTGGGCTTGTGTTGATGGGACTGAATGCCTACTTTTCCCAACTTTCCCTGGTGTCTTCTCTCTGGTCCCCTCTTAGAGAAGCTGTCCCAGTAATCTGCTGGGTGGCATCCTGGTGGTTAGTCTCACCAAGATGGGAGCCAAACTTAGTTAGTTTAGCCCCCTTCTCTCATAGCTATATTACACATCTTTTATACCAAATGAAGAGTGTTTATTTTTAGATTTTTTTGTTTCTGTTTTATATACTTTCCACAGGTATATACTTTACAGTAACACATGCTTGGCTTGAGACATGGTAGAAAGTGGCTGGGTACAC
The DNA here is from genome assembly GCA_014839935.2 of Entomophthora muscae. Lineage (NCBI taxonomy): Eukaryota > Fungi > Entomophthoromycota > Entomophthoromycetes > Entomophthorales > Entomophthoraceae > Entomophthora > Entomophthora muscae. The sequence continues at coordinate 58,266 of QTSX02000300.1, read as the reverse complement.
TTTGTCTTCAAGCTATATAGTGGACCTGGTCAGATGGGAAGCTGGCTTGATCATGCTTGTCTGTGGGGTTTTAAATTTTGCTGCCTGATTTTCAGGATACCATGTCCCAGGGGAAGTCCTGTTATCCTCAGCTGCCAACTTGCTTGGTTTGGAGGAGGGTAGAGCCCATCATAGGAGGGGTGTTAACTTGATGAGATAAGATGCTGATTGGCCTAATAAAGCCCAGGGTACAGTGTCTGGAACCATAGTGTCAACTAACCAGCCAAGGTAATGTAGGCAAAGCCTGCATATTGATTGGCTGTTGGAGGAGTCAGACCTGGGGTGGGTTGTAGGCGGTCAGGCTTGGGTGTCAGGGGTACTTCCATATCTGTCTAGTAGGCAGGCAAATAGTTTTACTTCACACATGTGTTGGGGGCTGGTTGCTTGCAACAAGTATCTTTGTGAAAGGCTGTTTGTGGGGTTATCTGATGGGCCAGGTGGTCTGTGTGTGGGGGATTCCTTCACAGTAAGCTTCCTGTACTCTGGTTTAAGCAGATAGTCAGAGAAATGCAGTGGGCCAAAGGGAGCTCCAGGAGGACAATAAAATATAGGCTGGATTTTGGGGGCTTCCTCAGGAATGCAGGCCGTCAGCCCAAGGTTTTCTGTTGGAACAGTAGTAAAATGGAAAACAATCAAGACAAAATAAGAAATAAATTGGTAGAACCAAGTTCCCATAATCTTATTTTTATCTCAAAATGGCAATACCAATTGTCAAGACTTCATGGAGTTTAAATACCATTTCAAATGCTAAGTTTGGAATCTAGCACATCACCTGATTGCCAAGTTGCTCAGTTTCTTCTGGCCTGAAAGCTCAGGCCCCTTCCTGGATCCTTTGGCCCATCATTTCCTCTTCTTGAATGACCTCCATCTGACAGCCCAACAATAATACCCTCATGGTCTTATCAGTGCCACTAATGTTCCTGTCATCCTGGATCAAATAATCCTCAGAAACCCCAAGCCAGGTCAACCCTGGTCCCATGGTCTGAAAAGCTCTGGGAGTCACTTTGAGATCACCAGAGGCCTGGAGATCATGTGGTCTGGCGGCCTGGTTTTCTAACCTATCATCTGAGTTTCCTTGAGACTTTAACTTATCAAGCTGATTAGTAAATCCTTCCCCAGATGACCCATAAGTCAATATAGGAGTGACAACATGTTGATTCAGTGCTTCTAGCAATCTAGACTGGCCGTATTAATTACTGTCCTATGATGTTCCTCCATATTTCACAAATCTTTGGCCTGGCAGACCTGAAAATTTTGCTGATTATCCAGGTTCAAATCACAACTTGTTCCAGCTCTTTCATTGGCTAACCACCAAAAACACAGGTGGACGGCCCCAGAGTCCTCAAGATCCTCACAGCCATCATAATCAGGCCCTGAGTTTGATTCTTCTAATTGGAGTCTTCTACTTATTTCAGGAGAAATTTCATTCATGACACTGATGCTGTGAATGACAATATTCATGCTCTTTTGATTTTGGTTTTAGTGGAGTCCCATTTCAAATGCAAAATCCTTCAATTCCCTTTTGCAACTCACAATGGGGTTCACCCCAAATTGGGTGAAGGGCTTTTTTACCTTCTGGATGGTGGCATGGGTGATCCTTGACCCACTTATAAGAGTGGCCAGTGATCTAACTGTCTTTCTAGTGTTTTGTGGTAATCAACTACTAAATAAGAATTGATTAGATCTGCCCAATAAAACAGGTTTTATTTGCATGCTCTATTTGTGGCTATTTTTGTACTTCAGCACCATCTCCCTAGTTGTATCTAGAGAAAATTTCTGATCATGATTCTTCCCAGGGCCTTAAGTTAAATCCCTTATTTATATCTGAAGACTGACCTGTAGCTTAGTACACCCCCAATCCCACTGTTTGGATTTCCCCTTATGTCCCTTGGCTGCGCCCAAGGGCATGACACCTGACCCAGATAGTTTGCTTAGGTCTGTGCAATCTTGGCTGTACACTTGAGTCTACTTACCTATCAATGCCAAAATCCCAACTGATGGAGGGTACATTCTTTATCAATTCTTGGATTGTGTACTAGGTGGACTTGGCCATGTCCTTCCTATAGCTCTGGAAACCATGGGATGCTTTGTTAAGCAGGTGAGGCAGCTTGGATCACAGGCTTAGTGCAAAGTTTATCCTGGTAGGATTGCAGAGTTGGGCTTGAATTGGCTGTCTTAGACTTTTGGTATTTCTAAGGCCCTAGAGTGCTGAACTGAACTGGACTGGGCCATCTCTTAACTTTAGCTATTGCGGATTCCAATCATTCTTAGCCAGAATCTGGATCTAAGAGTAACTGAGTGATGGAATAGCAACGTCCAGGCTTGTGTTAAACATGGAGGGGAGATTGGTGAAGCAATGTGAGCTATAATTGCTGTACAGTAGTTTTCAAAGCTGTGGCACTAAGCAAAATCAACTCAGATTTTGATTAAATAGAAGTGGGCCCAGATCTATTGTTAATCAATATAGTGGTTTTCAACCCTGTTGAGATAAATGTATATTATTCAGTTTAGAATGCATAAACTCAGTCACAAACCTTATTTCAACTGAAACCAGCTGAAGGGTATTTTACTCAATAGAGCTTCCATTTATCTAGGGCCAGAAAACAAAAATAGTCAATCACACAACAAAAATAAAGTCAAATATCAAATTCTGAAAATGAGATATCAAATGCATGGAACTCAAATTCAAAATGCACACAATCCAGTCACTTAATGAAGCATTCTACATCAAGTTTGATCATGTGTGTGGCAAATATGATACAAACAGAGAATCCATGAAACTCAGTCACAAAAGTGATGAATTCAATAATGAAACAACTCATTTTTTGAAAAAAAATTGATTATTTTTGGGACACAAATTGGAAATAGTGGATTTCTGTCAGGATACCAGGAGTGCTGTGGGGCTCTAGCAGGTGAGGGAGGAGTCAAAGCAGGTACTGGCATGGCCCATCAGATGATGGGACCTAACTTTACTAGGTAGGAAAGGGCCTTCCCAGCCACAGCCCAAGGTCCAGCCGCTGGCAAGGCAGAGTCAATCAATCCTGTGAGCGCAAGGTAAAGCACTCCCAGGAATTGACTCCTCTGGCCAGAGGCATCAGAAGTGGGGGGGTTGAGATGGTTGGTTTGGGTGTCAGGGGCGGTTCCATGGGGACCAAGTAGGTGGCAGGATTGTTGTACTTCCTGTTAAAGATCAAAGGGTATATGGTGATTGCTTTGCCGTCTCGGATAATTTGGTAGGGTTCCTTGGGAGCGTTTGGGCAGGTGTACCACTGCAAGTCTTCCAATGTCCAGGGTTTGTGGTCAGGATTGGCGGGATACTCAGTGAAATGCACAGGGCCAAATAAAGTGTTGGGTGGGCGGTAGTAGTCAAAGGCTTCAGGTTTATCAACTGGAGTCTGACTATCTATCCCAGTAGGGGGTGCTGATGCTTGGGTGTATGCAGATGGAAGAGTATCAAAAATAGGTATGGAAACAAATTGGTGAACCAAAGGTTCATAACAACTTTATTTGGTAAGGATGACAATACAGAACTTTTTCAAGTGCTTCTGATGTATATACTTACTCACATGCAGGTGCCTCTGGGTATTCTTCTGATGCTATCTGTCTGGCAAGGCTTGGCATTTCAGGTTCTGCTGTTTGGTTGACTGCTTCATGGTTATTTTTGGGGTTTTCATGAACAGTTGTTTGGCTTTTTGATGGTCCATCTTGGCTTGTCTGGTCATTGATTTTAGAAGGTTTGGCTTCTGGGGTTTTGGGGTTTTTCCCAATTAGATCATCATTTTTGACTGGCTTGGCAGGCTCTCTTGAGCCCAAAGAACTTGATTAAAAAAGGGGTCCCCAATTTGGGACCCCAAATTACTTAATGGAGGGTGGGCTTGGTCTGGGTTTACTGGGCAGCTAAAAATAGCCTGCCCAGGCCCAGCCAAACCCACCAAGGCTTGGACATAGCTTTTGGGGCCCAAAGCGGGGCCCTCAGCTGCCACCAGGGTGGGAATAGTTCCTGCACCTGGATTTGCTTCAAAAAGCAAAAATCCAGGTGCAGGCAAATCTCCCCGCTTGCTAGCCCTGCCTGGTGGCTAGGAGCGGGTTCAATTCCCGCCTGGGGCTTTGAAGCTGTTACTTTTGTAACAATTTCAAGAGTGAATCCACCAAAATCTATTCAGGGAACTAAAGCATTATTTTCAATGTACACATATCCAAATTTAGACATTTATGTCTGATAGAATGTCTAAATAAGAGCACTCATTTAAATAAAATTAATTTTCTGGAAATACTTTTTTGCTTTTCTGTTTTAATAAAAAATTTATTCCTTTTTATTAGTATGAGTTTTTCAATTAAAAGTAACACTTAATGAAATAAACCTGTTGAAAATGGGATATATCTTTGTTTTAAAATTGGCACTCCAACTTGTGGTCACTCTAGCACCAGAGAACCCAGTGGTCTGGTGCTAGATTGACCACAAGTTGGTGGGCAAATTTGCAAACAAAGATATATCCTATTTTCAACAGGCTTATTTCATTAAGTTAAACTGGGTACAATAACTGAGGTGTATCTGGTCTGAGCCAAGCACAAAGACACCACATGTACACCCATTCTGATTGGCTCTGTTTTTAGAAGCTTTCATTTTGGTATAAAAATAAAATAAAATTGAAATCAGTTTATCTATATAATTTATTTTTTGTTATTTTTATCACTCCATATATAGTAGCATGAAAGCTAGTAGTCACTACCGTTTATTTCAAATTATATTTTTAGACTTCCATATTAATTATTTTTGGTTGTAAATGTGACTTTCAATCATGAGTTAGGATAAATTTGATTTTTTATTGGTTTTAATCCCAAAACAGACACTCAGAATATTTATTTCCCTTTTTTATTCTAGATTTCATTCTTAATTAGGATGATCAGATAACAGTATTATAGATTCATTCATGTGTTTTGATATTTGATATTTATGTTGTCTGTTTCAGTTGCTAATGAGGCTTGTTGTTGGATTGAGTTTGTAACTTTTGTGGCTTAGTTTCATGTGTTCACCAAAAACATAGTAAACATAGTAGAAGCGTTATGTGACTGAAACTCTTGTGTTCTAGTGTTTGATATATTTGTTGTTGAATTGTTAAGCATTTGTCACCAGTTTGAATAGGTTGTTGTATGATTGAACATTTACACCAAATAGTGCTCATTTTCTGTGAAATTATCTTCTATTTAGAACTATCAAGTTGAAATACGTTTTTTGACTGAGTTCATGCGTTCTAAACTGACTAATATATGTTTATCTCAACAGGTTTGAAAACTACTGTATAAATTCATTTTTTGTTTTGTTTAAATCTGGGTTGGTTCCGCTTAGCACCACAGCTCTGAAAACTAATGTGACAACTAAGTTAGCGTGAACTTGAGATAGGTTACATATATCTTTAAGGCCTTAGCTTGGGGCCAGACCTTCTCTGCAGCTTTAAAGGATACTTAAGGCCAGTCCCTATGCCATAACCCTCAATAGAGCTACTGCCGTCAGTTTAAAGTCATCAATTCCAAAGTCAATGAACCTGGGCAAATTATTGATTACAGTGATAACATTACTATATAAATTAGTGTTACAACATCTTCAATTACTCTCTCTTGGGGAATTAACGCCCAAGTAGATCACCAAATGAGTTGCCAAAGGGCTCACCAACCAACTAGTAAATTGGTGGCACTACTATCAGTCAACCATCTATTACAGGAATCAAATAATCCAGATCCTAAACAGAAAACAACTTGAATAATCCTTGTGACTTAAGAGGAACATTACTCAGATAAGCCCCATGACCTCAATGACATACATGGACAGTATATGGCTTTCCATGTACTATATATTATCCTATATTCATATCCAATAAATTATCATTCTCTTAGTAATCTTCCCCTTTATCTTGTTTATTATACTTCCCAGAAGTATATACTTGACAGTGGTAGCACAGGTAGGTTATCCATACCTACCTAACTCAAAGGAAAAATTCCTCCTAAGAAAAAGACCTAAGCAATGGTACTCCCTAACAGCTGAAGAGACTACAAAGAAGGATAATACGTCCCTGCAGGCATTGTCATCTACAACAACGTCCTTGTACCCATCAAAAAGTACAACGCTCTCAAAGCCTGTAGACTATTACCCACAGCCCCAGCTGCAACAGAACCATAGCAACCTGAAATACCTAAAATTGTATTCCAACGCCTATGTTCAGCAGAAATTGGGGCTTTTGCAGGACTACGTCAGGAAAATACCTCTCTCTGGATCAACAGTACCCAAAGCAAATTTGAGCAAGTAGACTACCCCTGCAGGCTCTAGATCAGTGAGATTGCCCTTTGCGTCACAGGAACTATGTCAGGAACATTAATTCATCTATTCCTGACAACAACAACAAGGAATCACAATCCTCACTAGGGGGTATTATCTCTCCTTCTGAAATGGGTTTTTCTTTAGCTCCTAGAAATGAATTAAATGTTTGTAGAATGCTGAAATCATTACCTGAGTATATTGGAAATTCATTTCCAGGACCCTGCCTCTGGAACACAGTGGAAATTGAACCCAGGTCTACTTTCTCGTCACTCAAGTCCCTATTCAAAGTTAATAGTTCAAATTCAAACTTACCTTTAAACCAAACCAAGATTGAGCTATGCAGCCAAAATTTCAGGGCCCAGAATGGGCCAGACAAAACCCTATATTACATAGGTTTAATGCCTGCAATTGAGTGATTGCGTGACCAATTGATTGTGTTGTTGATTACGCAGATTTACCCAAAGGAAACTTTAATTCCAAGTGGGGAATTGAACCCTGGTCAAGGCCAAGCCTGGGGGCAATTGGAAACCATCCTAAAGCCAAGAAAAAAAGATTTTTATTGGCCCACACCCTCTGAAACCCAGAATTGGGGACTTGGGTTGCCAAATGGCCCAAAATTCCCCTACCAGCTTCCCCAGGGCAAAAATAATGAAATGATCCATCTAACTGACAAATCAGGAGTCACCAATGGGGCCCAGCTTGAGAATAACCCATTGACAACCAATAAGAAGTTGCCAGTAAGTCCAATTGCAGTTTCCCAGCAGGATATAGCTGGGAACACTGGCATCCCCTTTCTTTGTTGACATCTTCATCTAATAAACTTTGTTGGTTAATGCACACTGAGCATTTATAATTTGCAGGGATTTATTATATTATTACAAATTTTATACTGCTGGTGCTTTCAAACAGAGAGTACCTCCAGTACCAACGCCAGCGCTGGGAAACGGAGCAACTTCTAGCTGCCTCCCATCAACCACCACCAGCCTTTATCCCATCTCCTAGAGTGCTGGACCAAGAATTAATTCCTGCTCCTGCACCGCGCCCCTTCTTTCCTGGTGTTCCTCTGCTCCAACAACTTGCCCAGCCAAGCCTGACCATGAGCGCCGCCACAGGAGAACTTCCTCTCATTTCTTCTGCTTCATCATATGACTACAGTAAGCTTGGATTTGCCTATTTGACCATGCTGGAGCTCACTGAGCAAGTGATACCCCACATGGGAGTGTAGCGTCCTTGGGCTACTGCTGCCAATTATGTGATGCAGATGGCCCCCGGCATCTACTGGGCCTACCAGGCTCAACCCTTCCCCTCAACCAAAGATTCCCCTGGGAGTCACCCAGGCCATGACAGTATGTCAACCTTATCCAAACTTGTAAGCCTGAGCCCCTATATTCAATTGATAATAGGGGCACTTTGTATGTTTGTCTTTATGATTACAGCTTACTACACCTACCAGTTTTGCACCTGCCGCACAATTGCTCACAAAAAACCTAGACCTGAATCCCACCCAAGTACTGCACAGGTACAGAACGTCAACATATCTACCTTGAACCAGAACGCCTATGCACCCACCAGTTTCCCTGACCTACCCAAGATGGACCTAGCCAGCTTCAAGAAAGGCATGGTCATGATTAACGCCCTGTTCAGGGCCCACCCTGAGAACTATTGTGACAACGCCCAAAAGGTGATTATGGTGGCAGCACAGTTGAAAGATGACGCCAGAGAGGTTTTCCTCAACTTGCTGGAGGAGGACCCCAACTTGATCTTGTTGTATGAGGCCTTCCTGGAATGTATTAATAGCGCCACCACCCCCGCAGGAGCAAAAGTACAAGCATATCTGGGCCTTCTTTGCCTGAGCCAAGGTAGAGATGACCTGGAAGCTTACATGAAGAGATTCTTGAGACTTGCTACAGCTGCTGAAGTACCTGACAACATCTCTGGCCTGCACTTCAGAAATGGCCTGAATAATCACCACGCCAACCTGATGCGCCATCACTGCTGTGACCTCCCCAAGGACAAACTCCTAGTCATTGCCTGTGGGATGGATTTCAGCCAGCCCCAAAAGTATGGGGGGCCCCTAGAAACTACCATCCACAAGAAAACCAAACTGCTGCACGCCCTTGCCTGAACATGGCCCTGGAAGAATACCAGCGCCATGTACGAGCAGGCTTATGTTTCTACTGCCATCAGAATGACCACCTGTCTAAAGACTACCCTACAAGAAGCTCCACTGCCCATAACCCCACTATCTCTGCAATAAACAGCTCTTCTCAGTCTTACCCTATTGTCCAAGCCACCTTGTTGTATTCAGACCAGGAGTTGAAGATACCAGCTCTCATGGACAGTGGAACTACCCACAATTATATCAAACAAGGCTTAGCTGAAAAATTGGGACTAGAATTGGGAGATGAACCCACCCTGGTCACCCTAGGAAATAAGTCTACTGACACCTCCTTTGAGAGTAAAGTAAGTGTTATTATGAAGCTGGGTCTTGCCCAGATCAAGGTCAAATTTTTGGTAATGGACAAGTTGCCCCGACCTGTGGTGTTGGGGTTTGATTGGTGGATAGAGCATGAGTTTAATATTGACTATGCCAGCCAACAGGTGCAATTTGTACATGCAGGTACAACCTGGAAGCTACCCTATGTGACCACCCAAACATTTCCCCTATTGAACAGCATGGTGGTGGCGCCTTGCAAAGGAGAAATACCTGCCTGCTTAGAGAGATGGAAATCAGTGTTCTCTGAGACCATGGCCACAGCCCTCCCCAAGCACACCAGGTTTGACCACGCTATCAACTTGATCCCTGGAACCCAGCCCAAACATGGCCCTGTATATGGATGCAACATTAAAGAGCAGGGGGCTCTCAGTGAATACCTAGACATCATGTTGAAGAAAGGCTACATCCATGTATCCAAATCCCCTTGTTTGTCTCCCCTGCTGTTTGTCAAGAAAAAGGGTGGAGAATTGAGGCCTTGTGTAAACTACCAAAATCTCAACGAGATTACTGTAAAGAACTGCCATCCTGTTCCAAATGCTGAAGACCTTTCAGATCAGCTCTCTGTAGCAAACATTTTTTCCAAAGTTGACTTAAGGGACGCCTTCAATCAGATATGTATCAAGCCTGGAGACAAATGAAAAACGGCCTTCAAAACAAGACAAGGGCTATTTGAATACTTGGTTATGCCATTTGGCCTCTGCAATGCTCCCAGCACCTTCCAAACCATGGTAGACGTAGTGCTTGGTGACCTCAAGGACCATTGCTGTGTAGCCTACCTAGACAACATCCTCATCTATAGCCAAACTCCCAAGGAACACACAAAACACCTACAAATGGTAATACAGAGACTCCAGGATCATGGATTATTTGTAAAGCTACCCAAGTGTGAATTCTTTCAAGACAAAGTAGAATTCCTTGGCTACCATGTACTGAAAGGAGGTTTTGCCATGTCACCAGACAAAATTGAGGCTGTCACATCATGGCCAGAGCCCACTAACTGTAAGGAAGTATGGAGCTTCTTGGGTCTGGAAAACTTTTGCAGAGAATTTGTTCAAAATTTTTCTTCCATCTGCCTTCCTTTGACCCGCCTGACCTCTGAAAAGCACGCCTTTGTATGGAACAATACAGCACGCACAGCCTTCAATACACTCAAGGAAGCCTTTGTTTCTGCACCGGTCCTTGCTATGCCCAACTACGCTAAACCCTTTGTGGTGGAAACTGATGCCTCAGACTTTGCCTTGGGGGGTGTTGTTTCAGGAGGGGCATGATAGTAAGCTTCACCCTATAGCTTACTACTCCAGGAAGTTCACTGCACCAGAACTGAACTAACCAATATATGACAAAGAGATGCTGGCAATTATCCAATCCCTGAAACATTGGAGAAGATACCTTTGTGATGCCGCCCACCCAGTGAAAATCATGACAGACCACAAGAATCTGACTTACTTCTTCAAACCACAATAACTCAACCAACGTCAGGCCAGATGGGCACTATTCCTAGCCGACTATGACCTGAAGATCAATTAAAAACCTGGGAAGATAAACATTGTACTCAACACCTTGAGTCAAAGAGCTGATTTCTTCCCCAGTTCTAAAGAGATAGAGGAGTTCAACACCAAATCACTACTATCTCCACACATTCTGGAACCCATGCTCTTATTCCTAGGCCTGGCTAGTAGGAAAGAAGAAATCCAACATGCTCAGACCCTGGACAAGCACTGTATTACCGTCATGAAAGACTTAGCTGAGAACATTGACAGCAAATATTACAGAGTAGGTTATTCACTACACAGAAGATTCCTAAAACTAAATGGACAAACCTACATACCTGAAGGTTCACTGAGATTGGAGATTCTGAAGGAGTACCACAACTCCACCATGGCTGGACACCCGGGCTGCACCAAGATCTTAAAGGGTATCCAAGGAGCGTACATATGGCCAAGAATGAAGCTGGAGATAGAGACATACATTAATGGTTGTGAAACATGTGGCTGCTCTAAACCCAAGCAAGGAAAACCTGAAGGCTTGCTCCAACCCCTCCAAATTGCAATAGGCCCTTGGAAATCAGTATCTATGGACTATATAGTAGAGCTCCCAGAGTCAAAAGGCTACAACGCCATACTTGTGATTGTTGACGGATTCACAAAGATGGGTTACTTTATTTCTATCACCACTCACGTGACAGCCAAGGAGACCGCCACCCTCTTTAGGGACCACATTTTCATGAATCATGGCTTACCCAAGGAAGTTATCTCTGACCGTGGCCCCCAGTTTACATCCAAGTTCTGGGCCCAAATCTTACAAGACCTGGGAATCAAGAGATCACTATCCACATTGTACCACCCCCCAAAGTGACAGACAAACTGAAAGAGTTAACCAAGTATTGGAACAGTACCTCTGATGCTACGTTAATGCAGAACAAGACAACTGGACCAAACACTTACCCATGGTGCAATTTTCATGCAATAATCAAGACCACAGTTCTACAGGAATGTCTCCATTCAAGGACAACTACAGATTTGACCCTACTTGGGACCACCTTCCCACAGAAGAGTCCAGCAACCCCAAGGGACAAGATTGGGTGGCTACCATCCATACCACCCAAGAAGAGTGTGCCCAAAACCTGAAGCAAGCCGTACAGACCTACAAAGACTTTGCTGACAAGAGGAGAAGCCCTGGACTATTGATACTAGTTGGGGACATGGTTTACCTCAGCGCCAGGAATATCAAGACTACAGCGCTATGTGCAAGCCTCAGCCCTAGGAAAACAGGACCATACAAAGTTTTGCAACACATAGGAGAAGTAGCTTACAGATTAGAGCTCCCGTCTAACTGGAAGATCCATGACGTCTTTCACCAATTGCTATTGTCCAAGAAGAAAGGTACCTCACACCCTCATCAAGTTGTTTGCACTGCCCCTCCCCCGCTCAAAGTAGGAAGCTTTCTAGAGCATGAGGTTGAACAGATTCTAGACTACAAGATGAGATATCAACAACTACACTACTTGATCAAATGGAAAGGTTACCCACCCAAAGAGAATACCTGGGAACCTGAAGATAACCTTGCCAATGCTAGTGTCCTCCTGACTACGTACAAGACCAGGCATCCAGAGTTAAGCTGTAAGAGCTCAACTATGGTGGGGGATGATGTCAGGGCCCAGAATGGGCCAGACAAAACCCTATGTTACATAGGTTCAACGCCTGCAATTGAGTGATTGTGTGACCAATTGATTGCGTTGTTGATTAAGCAGATTTACGCAAAGGAAACTTTAATTCCAAGTGGGGAATTGAACCCTGGTCAAAGCCAAGCCTGGGGGCAATTGTAAACCATCCTAAAGCCAAGCAAAAAAGATTTTTATTGGCCCACACCCTCTGAAACCCAGAATTGGGGACTTGGGTTGCCAAATGGCCCAAAATTCCCCTACCAGCTTCCCCAGGGCAAAAATAATGAAATGATCCATCTAACTGACAAATCAGGAGTCACCAATGGGGCCCAGCTTGAGAATAATCCATTGACAACCAATAAGAAGTTGCCAGTAAGTCCAATTGCAGTTTCCTAGCAGTATATAGCTGGGAACACTGACATCCCCTTTCTTTGTTGACATCTTCATCTAATAAACTTTGTTGTTTAATGCAGACTGAGAATTTATACTTTGCAGGGGTTTATTAAATTATTACAAATTTTATACTGCTGGTGCTTTCAAACAGAGAGTACCTCCAGTACCTATGCCAGCGTTGGAAAACAGAGCAACTTCTAGCTGCCTCTAACCAATCACCGCCAGCCTTTACCCCATCTCCTATAGTGCTGGACCAAGAATTAATTCCTGCTCCTGCACCGCGCCCCTCCTTTCCTGGTGTTCCTCTGCTCCAACAACTTGCCCAGCCAAGCCTGACCATGAGCGCCGCCACAGGAGAACTTCCTCTCATTTCTTCTGCTTCATCATATGAATACAGTAAGCTTGGGTTTGCCTATTTTACCATGCTGGGGCTCACTGAGCAAGTGATACCCCACATGGGAGTGTAGCGTCCTTGGGCTACTGCTGCCAATTATGTGACGTAGATGGCCCCTGTCATCTACTGGGCCTTCCAGGCTTGACCCTTCCCCTTGACCAAAGGTTCCCCTGGGAGTCACCCAGGCCATGACACAATCAGAGTTTACGCTCAGTTCTTCCTGTTTTGAAACCGCCTTTGCTTTGCAGTTGAATCCAAAAGCCAAAACGCCAAGCTCTGTACTTGGCGCTGAAGTAGATAACGCCAGGTTATCTACTTCTGGTGGTTGTATTAACCACCAGGAGTCTCCCCCCCCAGCTTGTGTCTCCAACATCTGGGGTAAATAATACCTAGCTGTTTGGGGGCAAGCAGGGGATAATTTATATTTTTTTAAAAAGATTCCTTAAATGTGATTTTTTAAAAAGCTTTTCTCTGCCAAGTCTTTCCCCTCAATTTCCCCAACATTGTTCCCCATTCTCCTTTAACACTACAATTTAAGAGTCTTGAAGATCTTATATATGGCTCCATTTTTCAAAGCTGATAGTTGTTCAGTTAATAAAGTCAATTTCTTTTACACCAGTTGATTCATTCTTGCTTGCTCCCCCAGTCTTGAAATCTAACACCATGATACTACCCAAGTCTTCCCAATGGGGACCATTTGGGTATAAATGATTGGTTTGGTTGCTCCTTGTCCAGTCCTTTACTGCAAGTGTATCCCTTGGAACCAGAGCCAATTCTGGTTCATCTCCTCCTCATTACCTTGACAAGTCATGGCGCCAAGTGATACCAGGTGTATGGTATACCGCCACTCTATTGTCACAGAACCCCCCATTACAGAGAAACTGCAGGTCATGGGGGCCAGTCAGCCTGCTCCTTCCTTATTCCATCCCTTGGCTTTGGCTTTCCTTCTCAGTTATCTTGGAGCTTACTTTCTTTTGGGAATATTCAATCCTCTTCTGGGTTGATATTGCCTGCTTGGAGAATTGTTCCATATGAGAATGGTCTCTGTCCCCATCGGTTCTCTAGTCACAGGGTTGAATCCATCTGCAGCCATACACCTTTTGGGTGGTATGTTTTCAAGCAGATGGGTTCCTGACAAACTACATCACGTTTTTAAACAAATAGTTAGCCCAACACCCTGACTAGAAGGGAAACTGGGAGGTATTCAAAACCGCCTTCCTCAAAAAGTTCTCCATGAAGAACTCCAATGTTGTAATCATGACCAAACTCAGAACGTTCAAAATGACAGGAACAATCAAGGAATACATTGTTGTATACAAGGATCTATGTGACTGTGCTCCCAACACCATCAACTTTGATGAACCCAGACCACAGTTGGACTTCTACAATGGCCTCCCCATGCACATTAGGCAACAGTTTGACATGACCTTCTTCAAGAACCTTGAAGATGTATTCTTGGGAGAAAAGCGCACAGCTCAAAAGTCTGACAACCTACATACAACCAACAAGCGCAAGGAGAGTCCTACAGCCAAGATGGATCCTTGGCCCAATAAACATAACAACTGAGCCAACAACACCCATCCTTGAACTGGGAATCACACTGCACAAGTCAACCAGGAAAGCAACAAAGATACCAACAAGGAGGGAAAAGCTCAGGGGAGTGCTTAGGCAAGCCGCTCTCCCCCACTTTACAAGACTTGTACAGGGACCAGGACGTGAATTCAATCACCATGATCCAAGTACCCTCCAGCAACTCTCTACTGTTTGCCACCTAAACTGGAAATAAACTCCTCACTTATCCTTCTGTTTTTGCAGATATCAGGGCACCACACTATTTGACACTGGAGCAGATCAATCTCTTGGCAACAAGAAATTTGCCGGCCTCATGAAACTACCTACAGGCCAAAGCAACATCAAGAGAGTCATCATGGCAGACAACCAAAGCACACTAGTCACACAAGAGGCAAAACCTTTCCATGCCCAAATTGGAGACGTACAAACCACACTCAGTGGCCTCATCATACCAATCCCCAAGTACAATGTTATACTTGGTGGCGTGAATGCCACCATTTACCATGTTTTGATTTTGGCTTTGATGGGTTATTTTGAGGACAAATCTCTCTATTTCACTTTTGCCCTTTGAAATGAGTCTGTCTCTAAATTGGGAAATTCAATTGTTCAGTTTCCTGATTCTGCGCAACTTGCTTGCCCCACTCATGCTTGTGGCAAGTGATCCTACTGTCCATGTACTGTTTTGTGATAAAGCTACATAGTATATATTACATTTCACTTTTACCAATAAAAATTAAGTTCTATTCACATTTTTGTCTTTGTGTCTCTACATATTTTGGCGCTCTCTCTAGCCACAACTAGCAGATGTTATTCAATCAGGGCCATAAGGTAATTGTGTAGCCTTCCCTGCCACTCTAACCAAGACTTAGTAAAAATCCAATCCTAGGGTTAGGATTTCCTGTTATGACTCTGTGCTGTGCCTCAGATCACAACAAAAAAGGTGCTCACTACAGGAGCTTTAAGCCCCTTGGTTACCTCTTTTGCAACTATGTTTTCAGGTCCTTTGCCTCCTCCTATAAAAGAGCCCAGTTCACCTGAAATCACCAGTCCTCCTATCAAGGAAGACATTGTAGACCCACCTATTGTCTCTACTGTGCTGAACCTTGGGAATGGCCCCTGTCTAGTGGCCTACCCTTTGGGTACCCCTGACTTGGAACAAGTCATGGCGGTAGCCCTTGGGTTAGCCCGTGATGGAGCCATCCCTTGCCTCCAGCTACAGTTCAGTCAAGAAGAATACCACAAATTGATTGTGGCTCTGCAATTTCCACAACATCTCCTCTCAGCGGCTGACACTGCTGAGCACCTATTGTCATCCTTTGTACAACCTGCCTTAGCCCACCATCAGATGGTGTTAGGGCTCCACGTTTAGGAGATTTTGTCTCTACAAGCAGCTGTCACTCATCACTGGGATCAGTTTGCTGCCTATCAACAGTGGATCCACTCCCTGTTTTCTTTGGTGTCAGAAAATCAATGCAACTCTGTCACTTCCCAAACTTTCTTGGTCAATTCCATTGAGCAAATGCGCCAGTTCATTCCCAAATACGTCAGAGAGCGTCTACACAAGTTTCACCAGTTAGAACAGCCCTGGCAAACCCAAGTAGACTCCACCCTGAATGCCTATCTCACTGATTTTGAACAACTGGTGTAACAGCTCAATGAGTTCAGTGCTTACTCATTTGATCAACTAAAACACGTAGCAGACCTTGCTGCTAAATGCATTTGCAAGCTTGGTGAAGAATTTGATCAGAAACGGGTTGCTACTGCCGCTGCCATTACTGAGCTCCAGACTCAAGTGAATGGATTGTCTACACTCAAGCCAGATGTTCCGCCTTCCCCCCCATCTGAAAATTTAGTAGATTGGGAACAAAGGCTATGGGATGCCATTTGAGAGCTGCAAGTGTCTACCTGCAGTTAAGATCACCCTACTAAAGTACCTCAGCCCAATCCCCAAGTGCTTGTTTTGATGGCTCAAGTGGCTGAGTTACAACAAGAGGTTGCTGCCTTACACAAAATGGTGGCAACTGCTGCTAGTCTATATGGGGTTGTTGAGGAAGATAGATGTTGTCCTGGCCTGTCAGGAGCCCCCTGTATCTATTGTGCTAGAGAGTTGATTGCTCTAGCCAATGAGGTGGATCACTTGAAATGAGACCACTCCAACCTTGATAAAGATGTGCAATAAATGAGTGAATTAATTGATTTGGTAAATGAAAGATTTTCCCCATGCCTCTCTGTGGGTCCTTCTCTTACCTCCCAACTGGCTGAGCTTTTCACGGTAGTAACTACACAGAGCCAATGCCTAGACGTTACTGAGCAACAGACCACCTTAGTTAATACTACAGGTGCCCGCACTTCTGAGACCTTGACTACTCTTGAAGAGAGTGTTTGTCAGCTGTGGGCCAGGCAGCCCCCCTCCAAATCTGAAGCAGAATTCTCCTCACGCATAAATGTACCCAATAGCAACAATGGTGATCCAACTCCTGAAACCACTTCAAAGCTAACTTTAAGCAAGTCTTTGATCCCAAAAATGTATCATTGCTTCTTTCCTGACTATCTATGAGACAGCCATGAGGAGAGCCTCTGATGAGGTTAAGAAGAAACACATTATAACCTCCCTGCACCCTACCTGTCAGGAGGTAGTAGTACCAGAGCTACCCACCATTGAGACCTAGGAAGATATGAAGCAACTTCTTATTGAAAAATTTGGTGGTGACCTTAGTTTGGAAGTGAAGAAGAACGCCTTCATGCACATTGCTTTCAAACCTAAGGAGACTCTAGCTGAATTTGTAGATAGATTCTACATGGAAGGACAACAACTGATAACAAGCAGACAATTGACGGCACACAAAGCTTACATGGCTTGCTCTCAAGCTCTCAAGGTTAATCAGCTTCTTTGCCTTCACTTTAAGGCTCATAAAGCCATTCTTTCCTTTATGAAGAGCATAAAGACGCTGTTACAGGATATGCACCTTACCCATTTGGGAGCAGTTGTGCAGGAGAATTGTGCCACCTCTAACACTGGTTTGTATTCCCATAGATTTTGCATCCTCATTATGAATTCACAGAATCCTCCTAGACGCCAAGGCTGCCATAACTGTGGCCAGATAGGTCATCACTAATGAGTCTGTGCCAATTCTTGGGTTGAATGAGCTGATCCCAAGGAGTAGGTGGGAAAAGAACAGTCAACCTAGAGGCAGAGACGCTCTTGGTTGACAATTCTTCCCAGTTTCCTTTGATTCCCCCTTTATTGCTGACTCTGAGCCTGCTCACACTGAGGCTCCTCCCATTCTGCTGCTATTTCACAATATATCTGATGACTCTGACATGGATGATTCTGATATAGAAGATCCTGACGCCTATGGGTATTCAGTCCTTGCTGTCCCTGAAACTATTGTGGTCCCTCAAAAGTTACGCTCTAGGAACTACAACAACAGCTAAGCCTCTGCTGGAAGCCAAGGAGGTTGTATCTTGTCCATACCTCACTCAAGCTAGGAGGTCCCCGTGCTTATAGAGTCACCCAAAGAAGCTGCTGAGATTGCTGACACTCTATTCAAGAATGTTTCAGTTTTGCTTCCTCTCCAGACTGTCTATAAGGAGTTTCCAGGCTTGAGATACATGATTACAAAATGGGACAAAGAGCTAGCAGAAGCCCAAGACACTCTGGCTGTCCTCCCTCCCTTTGGTTGTACTACCACTTGTGTGGAAATATCCATCTAAAAGGTGAAAATCAAGGCCGTCTTGGAAACTGGATCTCCTGTTAATGTCATCTCCTCAAAGATTTTCAAGAAGCTCAAACTTGCCCCTGACCTTAACTACCACCAGTTTCATGGTACAGCTGGGCCATCTATGACTTGCGCTATAGGGGCTTATTCATCTCTTCCTATGTGGTTTGGCAAGCTACTCTTGGCTGTACCTGCCATTTTCTTGGAGAATGAGAGTTACAATCTCCTAGTTGGTATTCAGTTTCTTAGAGAATATAATGGGATCATCAACTTAAAGGATGGCTACCTCTCTATCTTAGGGTATGAAGTCCCCCTGATCTTCAAAGAGCCTGTTAAAGTCCCTGGAAAACGCCTCAAGATGTGTTCCTTAGAATATCCCACTGGTGTCTTCACCCTAAAATACCAAACCCACTCATCCAACATGAAATGTACTCCTATGGCTTGCCCTGCGTCTGAGGGGATTCCTCTCCTGGCCATTTCTGCTGTAACCATTCCCCCTGAATCTCAAGCTATCCTAGACTCCCAAATATCATATGAGTTATCAGAGTGCATGTTCCTAGAGTTATACTCTCCTCCTTCACTAGGACGCAATAAACCCTACCTCTGCCTGGGAATCTTGGATGTCTCTCATAAAGACCCTGTTCAATTGCTGGTTACCAATTTAACCGCTCTCCCCATACATGTGTCTAGAGGACAGGTTGTTGGCTATGGCAAGTTGCTGAATGCTCTCAATGTCTTATTGCTACATCCCTTTGGTACGTTCCAGGATTTTAATTTACCTGAAGATGAGCCCCAAGTCCTATCCTTGTTCACTGCGCAAGATTTCCTGCAGCTATCCCTGGTCCAACAGAAGGAGGTGCTTGATTTGCTAGATCAGTTTTCATACATCTTTGCTAAAGATAGCACTTATTATGATCTAGCCAAAGGTTTCATTCACCAGATTATACTGGTGATACCCCCCTTTTACGCTAAATCATATTGCTGCAGTTGTGTGGAGGACGCTCAGGTGTCTAAAGAACTCAAACAACTTTTAGACACTGGACTACTGGCTCCTTCCCAAAGTCTGTGGGCCTCCCCCTTGCTCATGCTAAAGAAGAGGGATGGAGGCCATCATATTGTGATGGACTATTGCCAATTGAATTTCTTAACCAAAAAGGATTCCTACCCCTTGCTGTGTATTGATGATGCTCTCTGCCGCCTTGGAGGCTCTAAGTTCTTCTCTGCTATGGATCTAGCATCTGGGTACTGGCAAGTCAATATCTCTCCCAAGGATATACAGAAAGCTGCACTCATCACTTCTGAAGGACTGTTTGAGCCTACATGCATGCCGCAAGGACTCTACAATGCCCTGGCTACCTTCCAGCAAGCCATGGACTCCATCCTCTGTGATTTGAAGCTCTCATGTGTCCTAGTGTACTTAGATTATATAACCATCTTCAGTGCTACCTTTAAAGATCACCTGACTCACCTCAAGGAAGTTTTCATAAAGATTTGAGAGGCTGGCCTTGAGTTGAAACCATCTAAGTGTGTTTTCTTCAAGGAATGCCTTGAATTCTTGGGCCATGAGGTAACCCAGACCGGGATTTGCCCAATGACCAAGAAAGTTGAGGCCATTGACAAAATGCTTCCTCCCACCAACCTGCAAGAAGTTCAAGTCTTTCTGGGCATGATGGGTTACTACAGACAATTCATCCCTGACTTTGCTGACACTAGCAAACCTTTGGTCCAACTGTTACGCAATGTCCCTTTTGAATGGACTGCTAATCAGCAACAAGCCTTTGAGACCCTTAAACAAAAACTCAAATAGGCTCACATCCTGGTGTATCCTGACTAAAATAAGGAATTCATCCTTTACACTGACGCTAGTGACCTGGCTATTGGAACCATCTTGGCTCAATTAGATGAGGAGGGTGTGGATCCCCCTGTAGCTTATACTTCTTGTGTCCTAAATAAGCATGAGAAGAATTACAGCATCACAGAGAAAGAGTTCCTTGCTGTGTTGCATGCCATTAAACAGTTCTGCCATTATGTGTATGGCACCCATTTCACTGTGGTCACTGACCACGCTTTGCTTAAGTGGTTACAACAGCTCAAGGAACCAGAAGGACAACTGGCTAGATGGGCTCTCTGCCTGCAAGGTTACAAATTCACAGTACTACACCATCCCAGGATTCAACATCAGAATGCTGATGGATTATCTAGAATGCCCATCCTTGCTCTACACCCTGCTGAAGCTGATCAACTGTATGAACTGATTGGATATCCTTCCTTGTAGGAGAGCAAGATGGAAGAAGTTTGAATTGCCCTAGCCAAACTATCTGAGGACACACTTGTTTGCAACAATCAGCTCTTCAAGAAATTATGAGATTCATACCTACCTTATGTATGGCCTAGTCTTTGCCTTTTGTTGGTGCTTCAAGCTCATAAGGAGACAGAACATGGAGGCATTGCCAAGACCTATGACTGGCTCCAGAGAAACTATTTCTGGGAAAGCCTTTGCCTGTTGATCCCAGATGTCATTGCTAGCTGCCACAATTGTCAGCTACAGCAACCTCAAGCTGCCTCTCACAAGTTCAAGTTAGTTCCCCCTCAACATGCATTTCATACTGTCAGCATTGACACTGTAGGGTCTCTCCCTTGCTCCTGCTCTGGTTGCTGCTTTATCCTAATTGCTGTTGATGTCAAGGACCCACTTCACAGGAATCAGGTCTCTGTACTCCATCCAGTATTCCATATTGATTTCAGGCAAGGTGGCCATTTTCATCAACCCAGCAGTAGTGCTTGCATTCTTCATAGCAGAAATCACAACCAAGAGGATAAAGTCAGTGTTGTAGGAGATCCAAAAGAGAGTCATACATAGTAGCAAAGCTAATGCTCCCAAGCCACCACCAATATTAGTAGTAAGCATTCTAGGCACTAGCTAGGTTTCCTATTTCAAACTATTGTAGCATACAGTAAATCTGGGAATTGGAAACAGGATAAAGGTTTTTATTAAACAAACAAGAATCAAGGAAGGGCATTATTCACTTAAATAACCATAAGGTCCAACATCAGGAGATCTCAATCACATCTATTACGTATCAGGAGCAAGGGGTTGAGCTTAGTTGATCACAAGTGTGAAACATTGCAGTTGGGTTTTGATAATGAAACAATATAGAGTTTCACAATACCCTGGAGATGAAACAATCATCAGGGGAATTGGATAATCAGGGAAATTGTTGAGATGTCCTTAGGAAATCCTATACCATAATTGTGAGCAATTTAACAGTCCCTTGAGGACAATTAATAATGTCAGGAATTGGTTTCTGACAGTTGATCATTTTAGCAAGTGGGTGGAAGCTTGCCCTACTAAGGACATCAGTGCCAAGACAACTGCTGCCTTTCTGTTGTAAGATGTATTCTTCTGCCACAGCTGCCCTCAGGTGTTGTTGTCTGAAAATGGGACTAACTTCAATGCCAAGTTAGTAACCTCTGTTGTTGAAGCCTTAGGGTCTCACCATTTCTTCTCTGCCCCCTATAATCCTGCTATCAATGGGGCAGTTGAGCGTGCAAATTTGACTCTGGTTTCTATCACGAGGAAACTCACTTACTCTGACGCTGCAAACTGGGATCTATACTTACCTGCTGCTCTCTTTGCTTATTGTCTTAGCAAACATTGTGTCACCGGGTATTACTCCTTTGCTATGCTGTATGGGCGTGAGGCCACCACGCTGTTGCTCCTAGGGGTCCCCTCCTCTCCTCTGATAAGGCTATGGACTCAGATGACCATACCAAATATTTAGTCAACTGCATCATTGATATACAGGGTACTACTTATACTTCTGCATACAAGACCAAGATGCTTGAACTCTCTCCTGACAATGCTGGACTCTCTCCCTTGCCTGAGCTCAACATTAGAGACCACATTCTCTACTATCAGCATATAGTAGAAGGACGCGTTCACAATCTAGATACATTATGGGTTAGACCTTTAGAAGTGACCTTCAAGCAAGGGTCAGAGTACACTGTGAAACTCCTTTCTAGTGGTCACCTGTTTTCCTGAGTGCATGCCAAGTTCCTCTGCAAGTATCACCCCCCTAAGGCCAATCTAGAGGGGGGCAATGTCATGAATGCCGCCATTCACCATGTTTTGATTTTGCCTTTATTAGGTTATTTCAAGGATAAATATCTCTCTTTCACTTTTGCTCTTTGAAATGAGTCTGGCTCTGAATTAGGAAATACAATTATTCAGTTTCCTGATTCTGTGCAACTGACTTGCCTCACTCATGCTTGTGGTGAGTGATCCTACTGTCCATATACTGTTTTGTGGTAAAGCTACACAGTATATAATTTCCATTTCTATACCCAATAAAGTTTAGGTTCTATTCACATTTTTGTCTTTGTGTCTTCACGTACTTTGGTGCCTCTCTAGCCATGTCTAGCAGATATTATTCAATCAGGGCCACAAGGTAATCACATAGCCTTCCCTGCCCTTCTAACCAAGACTTAGTACAAATCCAATCCTATGGTTAGGATTCCCCATTGTGTATCTGTGCCACGCCTCAGGTCACAACATCTGCTAACAATCCAAAGGCCTGGGTCAACATGCTGCCAACAGCACTCATGGTCTGTAGAACACGAGTCAACCGTAACACGGGCAAAAGCCCTTACAAACTTGTCTATGGACAAAAGCCCGCTCTTGTTAGTACAACTGCAGGACCCCAGTTACCTCTGCCCAAAAAGGTGCCAGACGACAGTGGCCCTAACGTACAACGCGCTAGAAAAGACCAAGAGAAAATGGAACACAAAAGAGTTGAGAGGAAAGCAATCCCGCGACAGCCGGAAAGATTCCAAGCCGGGGATGAAATCTGGGATGTCAACCGCGATCAGCATAAGTTAGAACCAGGGTTATGTGGACCGGGCATTGTCATGGAGGTCAAACCCAACAATACCTACCTCATCAGAGGAAGAGGCACTTGAACCAAACTAAAGCGCATGCACCACAATCTCCTCTACCTGTGCAAAGCAAGAACAGCACAACATAATTCTAGACTCCCTGTTCCCAACGCCAAACTAGATCAGTACCAAGCCTGTATCCCCAACACTCTCAAGAAAATACCAAGGTTCCATCTTCCAGCACCCCAGGGGGAGATGTTGCAACATCTTTGATTACTCTCTCTTGGGGAATTAACGCCCCGACCAACTCACCGACCAACCAGTAAATTGGTGGCACCGCTATCAGTTGACCATCAATTACGGGGATCAAATAATCCAGATCCTAAACAGAACACAACTTGAATAAGCCTCATGACTTAAGAGGAACATTACTCAGATAAGCCCCATGACCTCCATGACATACATGGACAGTATATGGCTTTCCATGATACTATATATTATCCTATATTCATATCCAATAAAGTATCATTCTCTTCTTAATCTTCCCCTTTATCTTGTTTATTATACTTCCCAGAAGTATATACTCGACATTAGCTTGAACCATTTGGCTAGCTTTTCAGTATCAAGTTTTCATATCTACTGAAATGGTAAAGCTTAGGGTGGCTCGTAAAGACGAAGGTGTAATTTATTTTTTATCGGATTTAAGATTCCACAGTCATCTTTTCGGATATTTTGTTAATCTTAAATCTTGGTTAGACTTTCCTTGCCAGTTTTATAATGTAGAGGTAACAAAACTATCTGATCCAGCAAGTGAATCAGGCTAGAATAAAAAATAATATGCCTGTAATAACAAGTCGATTACAAATTCCTATTGCTTCAACATATCCAAGGCTGTAGATCAGTTAAAGGGGTTGAGCAAAACAAAGAGGTGGATATAGATAAGCCACCTAATCAACATTTTAGTGCAATCATATTAAAGAGTAGTGAGAGCAGGTAGGGAATAAAACAAACAATGGAACTCTTCTAAATTCTCATCAAAGGAGACTAATTTAAGGGACGGAAAGGATCATCCTCTTCTTCGTCGCTGAGCTCCAAGCCATCATCTTCCAGCCCCCTGCCTTGGAAAAAGTGCCACCAACGGCGTCTAGGAAGGGGAGGGAGTGCCATCGTATTCTCATCGGGAGAGTCGGTACTATCTCCTTCTGGGATAAGAGGCTCAGACTTAATGTCCTGGTACAGTGCCTTGAAGAAAATGCTGAGTAAAGTGATATTAGGATATCGAGTTACCTTGAGAGTTTCTTTGTCAATGTCATCAAGGATACCAAGGTGGATAAGCTTGATGAATCTATTGCATGACACTCTTCTTCGGGAAGTAGAACGAAACTCACGGTCCAAAAATAAAAATATCCAGAACAGGTGATTGACCATGATCTCGGGGGTCTTTGGGAAAAATTTCGAGTAGATATAGGGATTGCATAAATAGTAATCCGATGTTAGCTGTGATATTACATCGTGCAGTAAAGAAGATGACTTCATCGAGACGTTGGATTTTCGTAAGCACATACGAAGGGACTTGAGCATTGGCAGCCCAGCATAAGGGCGGTATTTCATCAAGCGATTAAGGACGTTCTGAGCAGGATATCTCCACAGTTGACAAGTTAAAGTACAAACAATCATGTCCCTGGGTGATGACAGGTAAGAAAATATTGTCTCGAGAATTTCCTTGGGAAGTTTTTCAAGAGCAGTGGGCTGCTTAGAGAAGGCTTGTGGCTTGGGCTTTGACTTTGGCTTGGGCAATTCAACCGAAGGGGATTGCCTCTTACTTTCTTTGGTGAGTCTGGGCACTCCACTTTTAAGAAGCTTTGGGGTAAAGGAACGGAAACGACGCATGACAGGAGAAGGAGTTGGTGGAGGAGGATTGGAAGCTAAAAGGCTATTCATATACTCGGAAGCATTCCTTGTTCCACGTTGGAAGAAGGGTTGAGCACGCTCATCATATGTAGGGCCTGACTCCCTTTGAGTTAGAGTAGTGTTGTTTAGACTTCCGCTATTAAGGTCACGTCGAAGAGAAAAGAATAAACTTTTGGGGCTTAAACGACTCATGAAGTATTTAAATGAAGACTGGGGGGTTTGTACTTCTTCAGTGCGAGGGGTTAGACGGTCAACCATGTTAATTGGCGTTGGTCTATTGATAGCTCCGCTATGCCCCAAAGCCAAAGGGCTAAGATTTGGGCGTGCCCCTGCAGGCGAAAGATTGGGTCGATGTTCTAAAGGGCCAAGATTAGGACGACTGGCTGATGGAGTGTGAATAGAGCGACTACTTGAGGGAGGGGAGCCAAGGTTATCGCTGAGAGGGCTCAGGCCAGTGCGTACGCCAGCCGGGGAAAGACTTGGCCGCAACGCCATTGGACGATTGAGAGGCTCAGGGGCAGATACATCTCGATGTGACATGTGGTGGCGAATGGGCAGACGCTTAGCCGACAAGGCTGGTTGGGGAGCAGCAGGAGAATCCATCACATTCAAATGATATTTTAAGAATGTTTAGGGATTTGATGGTATAAATGATATTGATTTTAGAAAAAGTGAAGCCCTTTAATGGTGCTTATACACTTTGGTCTCTAGGGTCAAGCTGCACAAAAGAATTGGGTTGATTCGAGATTTTAAATTGAAAAAGACAACTTGCCCTCGTACCGAATTAACTGCATTTCGCTCGAGGTTGGATTTATTGACGCGTTCTAATGGCTACTTGAGATTCAAGAAGGTAGTCAACTGATTCGTACTCCCCCTTAATTCTGATTGGATGATTTCGATGATATGATGGCAAATATATTTGCTCAGGTTCTAAACACTCGGATCAGATTTGACTGGAATTAACCTAAATAAAAGCGTGCGATATCGGGCTAGGCTCGGCTCGGAAGTGGTGTTAAAATGAAATCATTTTCTATAGCGACTTTGCTTTAACGATAGGCAAGCCATATGCTTGATTGAGCTCACTTCCAGCATGCAATCACCATCTGATGCCATGTGGGTCTAAGTATTGTCTCAAGCGATTAAGCCATATAATCTTTAATAAAGTTCTATGCTTGTATTTATTATTCAAGAGGATTTGAGTCACGGCTATCCAAAGGGCCACAAATTCTTCACTATCTGACTGGATCATGTCCAAGTACAAGCTTCTTTGCAAAGTGATAGCAGTTTAAATAGATTTGATTCGATAAATATGAAATAGCATCGCTGGGAAAGATGGGGTTTAAAATTCTTTACAGTCTTGGGTGAATAAATAAAAGTGGAAATATGGATTTAACATATTTCCAGCATTAAATATTGTGATAGCGTTAGCCTCGAATTTGATGGGTTCGAATAAATCGGTTAACGCTATATGTTAGCTATAAAGGTGAATTCAGTTCACTCCAAATAAACCGTTCTTATCATTTACTTTATTTGGGTTTTTTCGTGGTTCACCGCTACAGTATAAATGGCAAACTTGTTTTTTGAATCAATGGGATTAAAATGAGGGAGCGTACTTGGATATGATAGGATAAGTTTGAGAAAAGCTAAATAGCCTACATTTAAATTTAATGAAATGCACTTTGATTTTATTTATTGAGATTATTTTGTTTCAGTGACCTACCTTTATCGAATGTTCAGACTGGATTAGAGCTACTTCGGCCATTCTCTAACTGTGAGTAGGGTTGCGGTGGACCACCCCAAGCAAAAATCGGAATTTGCTCAGCATTCCAAAATACAGATTTTTAAAAGAGGGTTAAAAAATATATATCTAAATTTCAGTGTTGGAAATGCCGAGAAAGAGCCGGTCTTTATCCGAGGGTGGTCCACCTCAACCCTAGCTCTGAGGCACACGTGTCAAATAATTATTTAAATAATTAAATATTAGCTAGCCGCTCTGGCTTTAGCGGCCTAGAGCTGGAAGTTGGCCGGTGAGGACCAAAGCATCCCTATGCTGGATAGATCATCTGACCCCAATTGGTTTCAGATTTTAATCCACCGGCCGAGGCACAAAACAAAGTAAGATATCAGCAGAGTGAGTGGTAGAATAAAGCTCATGACAAGATTCAAGACCCTAAATCAAATTAACCCTTTTTAAAACTACAAGCGATATCTCTGGAAATTATGAATCAATTCCCAAGTAACTAATCACTTCAATTTAAATAAATAATAGTTTCATTATACTAAATTCAACGATAATAACCTATCTACGTTTATAATTTCAAATATTAAATCCATTTTTTTAAAAATATATATAATACCTTTCAAATACATTTCAATAATCTATACCTGCGCTTGGAGAGTCAACCCACCTACCCAACCAATTTCAAATGGAAATCAAATCTAGTACATGTATACAAAAGCCCTCTCCATAATCCAAGCATGCAACCCCAGCGTTTAACGAGTTAGATAAAGCAGAACTCAAAGTTCAAACGAGTTTATAAAAGCTCGCTTAAAAGCTTCATCCTCAAGCCACAAAAGTTCTTCCGTGCCACCCAACTTTCAAATCAAGACACTTTCGATTAAAGATAACCTTTGGATGTTCCAGGCCAAACCTAACCGAACCATTGTAGACTTCGATTACTTATTAGACGCCATACTTTCATCTTATAGGATAAATACGTTAACCAAAGTCTACTTTTTGGATCGATGGGGTTAAAACCAAGTCGCCCCAGCTAATTCATAATCCCTAACCCATTTCAGATCAAGCTGCTGGGCTGGATCATATCTAGCCCCATTATAGCTTAAACAATTTAAACCTCATGGCTCACCCAGATCTACGCTGGGGTAATCGATCCTCATCCGAAAGGGTTTGAATTTCAAACCAGGCCATAAACTTTAAACCAGGCCAGATGGAAATCAACTGCCCTAATTGAATACCACTGGGTATAACCATGCTGGGAGCTTCCAGAGCCAGGTATTTCTGCCCCATGCTGCTGAAAATCTTACCTCCCTTTGTTTCGATAAAACATCATTGTTTACAGTTAGGGATCCACTCATTTAGGAGCTTTTCCCCAAGAGAATGGAGAAGAGCACCCAAGTTAAACTTAACAGAGCGGTTCCTACAAGAATCCCTATCATCAACCTGTAGAGAAGGTGACCTAGCAATCAGAATCTCCCCAAAAGGGGAGCAAAATGGTTCAACAGGTATTGAACACTGGTATATCCTAGAACCAACCAAGGGGCCTGAGGATGTACTATAGGCAGGAAGTGGACATTTTCACTATAAGGGGCATGGCGGCAACAAGGTCCAAAACAATACTAAATGAAGTCTTCAGATTTCTCAGTTAGAGTTGGCTCAGGAGATTCAAGGTTCACATTAGCTGGGTAGGATGTCCAAAACAAACAGGATCCTTACACAAGGAAGAGGGATTTCATGTTTGAAAGGGAAACACAATTTATTGGCCAATCAGTTAATTTGAGAATAGATAACTTATTGAGAATTGATAAAGAGAATAAAATTGTTGGAGCAATCTGCTCTGGAGGGGATTCACAGCTTAAATACTGAGGCGAGTTTGGGGGAGGAGTATGATGTTTACCCTAAAATCCTGCATAGTCTGGTGGTCAAGTAGAGTCTTGCAAGGCTGCAGCAGATGGTAAAAGAAGGAAGTAAGGCTTTGGGTATCTGGCAGGATGCAGTTATCTTGATTACTATGAGCTGACATGTCTGGGTTACACAGATGTAGGCTATTTCCAAGGCTTGGTTGTTTTACAAGAGGTAGTTGGTTACTTGGGTCTCTGGGCAGTTTGTTGATGTATGTAGCACATTTATTTTATTTTTGAATGGTGGATGATAAAGTTGAGTTGGCTTTGGAGTCCTGGCTAAATAATGATTTATTACTTCCATTAATTCCATTGTGAGCTGAAGGTATCAAGGCTGGGGTTGAGTTTGATTCAGAATTCATATTAAGGCTTGAGCCCTTGCATTTGGTTTTTAAACCCAAGTGTATATGATTCACACATTTGCTTTTAAGTTCTAAACCCGTTTTTGCTCTAGCTTCATTAGCTAAATGATTATTATCACTCAATGGCAATAATCTTGCATTTTTAAATATGGTTTTCTTGTCTATTATTTTATGAATTTTAAGCTGTGTTGAGTATATACTTCTGGGAAATATAAAAAATGAGACAAAGGGGGGAATTGAGAAGAGAATGATACTTTATTTGATATGAGTTTAGAGTATTATGTAGTATCATGAGAAGCCACCTGCCGTGCATGCACATTGTGGTGGTCATGGGGCTTATCCAAGCAGTGTTCCTATTAAGACTCAAAATGTTTGATTCTTGTAATAGATGGTCAAATGATAAGAGTGCCACTGACTTGTTGGTTAGTTGGGGCATCATTTCAAGAGTCACTCAAGGAATTAATTTCCTGAGAGAGAGTAATCAAAGATGTTGCAGCATCTCCCCCCTGGGGTGCTGGATGGCGGAACCTTAGGAATTTTCTTGAGTGTGTCAGAAATCCAGGCTTGGTGTTGATCCAGTTTTTCATTGGGTACAGGAAGCTGGGAGTTAGGCTGTGGTGTCCTTGCTTTGCACAGGCAGAGGTGGTCAAGGTGCATACGTTTGAGCTCTGTTCAAGCGCCAATATCTTTGAAGAGGTAAGTATTGTTGGGCTTGACTTCTATGACAATGCCTAGTCCTTGTAACCCTAGATCCAACTGGTGCATGTCATGATTGACAACCCAGATCTTGTTCCTAACTTGGAAGCATTCTTGTTGCAGCAAGATTGCTTCTCTCTTGACTATTTTCTTTTTTATGTCTTCTTGGTACCTTCTAGCACACTGTACATCTGGGGCACTGTTGTCTGGTATCTTCTTGGAAGAGGTAATTGTGATCCTGAGGTAGTGCTAACAATGGCAGGCTTATGCTCATAGAAAATTTCATACAGGCTTTTGCCTGTATTGCGGTTAACTTGTGTTCTGCACACCATAAATTCTGTTAGCAGCATGTCAACCCAGGCTTTTGGATTGTTATCAGATAACTTAATGAGGGCCTCTAAAAGGTAACCATTTAGTCTTTCAACTCTTCCATTTGCTTGCAGGTGATTAGGGATGGCTATGGTGTGCTTTATCTCATTTTTGACAAGGTAGACATTGGTGTCAATGGCTTTAAGTTTAGTTCCTCTGTCTGTGATCAGGAGTTCAAGTTTCCTGAACTTAGCTATAATTTCCTTGCCAATAAATTTTCTTAAATCATTTCCTTTATGTTCTTTTGTAGCTTGCCCTACAGGCCATCTAGTTGCATAGTTGATAGCGGTGATAATGTACTTTTTGCCTTTGTTGTTGCCAGGCATTGGTCCCACAATATCCAGTGACCACACTTTGAAAGGTTGGGTGATTGACACTGGTATTACTGACATGAGGGTGCCTTGGAGCAGGCATAATTTTCACAGAATTTGCATTGATCTAGTACTTCCTTGATGTTGTCCAGCATGTTGGGCCACCAGTAGCGTATCTTGAGGTATTCATGCAAGTTCCTGCTATGGGTGTGTCCCAGATCTCTGTGGTATTGAAGGATTGTGTCAATCTTTTGTGTTGACAGAACGTAGGGTACAGTATTGCCACTTGGTAGTATGTGGTGTAGAGTACCATACACGTTTTTGAACAGATCTTTGTTCTTGAGAACTTCCTCTTGAATGTACATTGGTGTACCAGGTGTGAACCCCTCTTGGAGATTTCCCATTATTAATATGGGCCAATTGGGGTCTCTATCAGTGCATAGGAGATGTTTGCGGTATAGCCTTGATAGGGCATCTGCAGTAAGCATTTCCTTGCCTAGTTTGTATTCAATTACCATGGGGTACTGTGATGATCCACATGGAGGCAGTTTTGCAGGAAAAGGCTGAGTTGGCCACAATTAAGACTCTATGCTTGAAGTTGGAGAAGGATAGTGGCTTAAGACAGGTAAATGCCTAGTAGGTAACTGGTGGCTGCTAGAGATGGAGAGTGTTTCAGTCTAGTAGGTAACTGGTGACTATTAGGGCTGTGGGGTGATGCAACCTAGTAGGTAGCTTAGGGCTGCTAGGAAAGAATGAGCTTAGATAGCTCTGGATCCTTTGGCTATTTGCAGGAGGTCTTCAAGTAGAGAACTTTACCTAACAGATGGGTAAGGTTTCCTAATCTGTGCCTTCCTGGGGGCTTTAGGGAGGTCTTGAAGCCGTCAGAGAGGCATAGATATGCCAAGGGACGTTATCAAGGTAGCTTCTTGGGGAAGCAGCTGCAGAGCTTGGTAATGAATTGTGACATGTTGGCAAAAGATACATCTTTAAGAAGGCTTTTTCAATATTTTCTCCTTTGTTGTTTATATAAAAGTCAGATGGGTAGCTAAGACCTTGTGTGGACTATGGAAACTTGAACAACATCACAATCCTGGATCCCTATCCTTTGCCTCTTGAAGCACAAATTTCTCTTTGTGTTGAGAAAGCAAAGATGTTCTCAAAACTTGATCTTTTGAATGTGTTCAATCATATTAGGATTGTAGAGGGGATGTAGTGATTGTCAGCTTTTAGAACTAAGAAAGACATCTTCCAGTTCTGTGTTATTCCCTTTAGATTGAAAAATGCTCTGGCTTATTTCCATTGGTTGATTGCTTCAGCCTTGAGGGATCTCCTGGGTATGTGTGCAATTGCTTATATGGACAACATCTTGGTGTTTTCTCTGGATGAGGAGTCTCATAAGGCTCATCTCTCTGAAGTGGTAAAGCATATTTTACAAGCCAATTTGATTGTCAAGCAAAGTAAGTGTTAATTTTTTAAACGTAAAGTTACCTTTCTGGGTAATATTATCTTTAAGGATGGTCACACTATTGTCCCCAATAAGAAAGCAGCAGTTTTCAAGTATGCTACTCCAGTGACGGTATCCCAACTTCATAGCTTCCTGGGTACATGTACTTTCTTGAAAAAGTTCACGCCTCATTTATTGGAAGTGGCGGCTCCTTTGTATTTGACTAGTGGGAAAACAACTCTAGTCTGGACACCTGAGTGTGCATCTGCATTCTTAGCATTCAAGGCTCTCCTATTATCTCCCCCAGTTCTGAAACATGTGGATCCAGAGCTATCATTTGTGGTATCTACAGGCGCCTCCAAATATGCTATAGCTGGAGTGTTGTTACAAACTGCCAGTGAGGGTGTGAAAAGACCGTTTGAGAAACTTCTCTTGGAAAATGGAAGCTCGGGAATGCAATTGCAAGATCTACAACAAGGAATTGTTGGCAGTTGTGGAATCTTTGAAGCATTGGTATTGCTGCCTCATGCTAGCGCGCCATCCTTTCATTGTTATAACTGATCATAAGGCTCTTTTGTGCTATTGTCAACCCAGGTTTTTGTTGGGTTGTCATTCCAGATGGTATGGTGACTTGACAAAATAAAAGTTTTGCTATGAGTTTATCAAAGGAGTAGACAATCACTTGGCTGATGTGTTGAGCAGAAACCCTTCTTATCTCCCTGATGAAGGTATGGACGCCAAGCTTAACACACATACATTGATTCCAGATGAGGCTGTGGTTCCCATTTTGTTGACTCTGCCTGTTACACTTGCCACCATGTCCTTAGTTGAGGGTTCATACTTAGGCTTATACCTTAAGTTAATTTTTTGCAGCCCCTGTCCAAAGGTTATGATAGATTACTGGAACTAGCATATGCACACCTGGTGGGTCAGCCTAAGGATTACCATAAGATAGGACCAACTTTTTATCATCAAGGCTGTCTATGGGGTTTGGAGGGAACTATTTGGGACAAAATCATGGAAGCATATCACACTTGTTCTATGGCAGGTCACCCAAGAAAGAACAAAACAGTTGAGTTAATACACCAACAGTTTTCTTGAAAGGGTTTGACAGTGCAGGTGGCAACTTATGTTTGGGATTGCTTGGTGTGTGTTTGGTCCAAGGAAAGCAGAAACAAGACTACTGGTTTGTTGGTTTTATTGCAGCCAGCTGCTGGTCCTTGGACGTTGGTGTCATGAATGACATTTCAATACTTGTATTGAAACCCCAAGAGTTGAGCCCCAGCTCCCAAAAGACGGATCAAACCCTCCAGGACAGTCCAGGACCAGCAAATCTGTTAAGTCACAGGCTCAAATTGTTGAATTACTCTGCAACCTGCCGGCCTACTACGGAGGATTTCCTGAATAGTTGCCAGTCTGCCGCCAAACTGGTGCCAACAAAGACCCATACCTACAAAGGAAATGTAACCTGGCTAATGGAGGTTGGGGAAAAACCTACTGCCAACCTGCCAAGGGCCAATACTGGAGCTTTGGAATCAACACTAGAAGCCCTGGAATCAAACCCTGATCCTCCAAAGACTACTCAAGTCACGCAAAGTGGACAGGAACCCGCCCACTTGCTAAATTGCATAACCAAGTTGAAGAGTTACTCTGAGACCTGCCAGTCTCCCAAGGACAATTCATCAGATGGTCATCAGATTGATGCCAACCTTGAGCCACCCAAGACCCAAACCTATGCAGAGGTTGCAGCTTGCCTTAAGGAGATTAAAACAAAACCTATTTTTAACTCTGCCAATGACCACCAGCAACTGCCAGCATGCTGTCCAGAGAGGGTAGTGCAACTGAACTACTCAGGTGACATAGTGAACAGTGGCGGCAGAAAAAAGCATTGCCACTTCTATTCACCTGAGCAGGCGCTACCTGGATCTCCCATCCTCAAGACTCTAAGCCAAGATCCATGCCCCACCAGTGCCTTGTCTGCAAACCTGAACCCTGCAAAAATTGAAGAAGCAAAGTCCCATGGTATAAAAACCCCGGCGGTATGGTGAAGACCACATTATCATTTTAAATAATAAAGTTTTATGAACCTTTGGTTCAAACAAATCTTACCCTATCTAGTCTTAGTGATCTTCCATCTTAATTCCGGTCAAGTAGACTACCAGGCTGCCGCCCCCTCCTGAGACCAATCTGCTGAATTGCCCCAGGCATTATACCGTCCCCTGGGAGCCCCCTTTGGACCTGTGCACTCTACTGAATACCCCCCAACCTGGCCTATTCAGAGTACAACTTGGAAACCATCCTCATTGCCAACCATTTGGCAAAGACTAGAAGTACCAAATACATAGGACACAAAGGAAAGAGGGTTGAGATACCGCCCTTATTGTTCAAAGACAAGTACAACTACCTACCAGTGTACTTTGTTCCCATGACTCCACCATTAACCCCAAGACCAGACTGCCCACTGGAACCTATCACTTCAGCCAAGACCACCTCTACCCAACTGTTTGGAGTACTCTACATTACTTTGACAGGATTGGTGGATTCTGTGGTCAACTCCAGACCCTGGTCCTTACTCAGGCGATCTGTATCTTATATTATCAAGTTAGCACCCATTCCCTCCTGAGACCAATCTGCTGAATTGCCCCAGGCATTATACCGTCCCCTGGGAGCCCCCTTTGGACCTGTGCACTCTACTGAATACCCCCCAACCTGGCCTATTCAGAGTACAACTTGGAAACCATCCTCATTGCCAACCATTTGGCAAAGACTAGAAGTACCAAATACATAGGACACAAAGGAAAGAGGGTTGAGATACCGCCCTTATTGTTCAAAGACAAGTACAACTACCTACCAGTGTACTTTGTTCCCATGACTCCACCATTAACCCCAAGACCAGACTGCCCACTGGAACCTATCACTTCAGCCAAGACCACCTCTACCCAACTGTTTGGAGTACTCTACATTACTTTGACAGGATTGGTGGATTCTGTGGTCAACTCCAGACCCTGGTCCTTACTCGGGCGATCTGTATCTTATATTATCAAGTTAGCACCCATTCTATGGTGGGCCCTACCCGCCGGCTCAGCCGCACCTCACCCCAAGCTGCCCAATGCCTCTACCTATGACTGGCTTCTTGACATTATGAAGATCTTTTATAAACACAGTAACCTGGGCCCCAAGATGTTGTTAACACTTGTGGCAACTTGTATGCTTTTTTTTGTGATAATCACTTATTACACCCATAAGGCAATTACCTCCCTGATACTCTCATGGATGAAGAACCAACCCATCAAAGAATTGAAAGACCCTGCACCTGGTGCAGAACCCCCAAACCCAGCCACATCACAAGTGCAAAATGTGATAGTGAACCAGACCACGACCAAGGTGGATATGCCCCAGATAGGAAAACTCACCTTAGAAGAAGCTCGTCAAGCCATACCAGTCCTCTGCCTCCACTTCCAAACCAACACCAACGCCTACCCCAGTGACACTGAGAAAGTCTTGGGGGTGGCTGCCATGCTATCAGGAGATGCACTAGATTAGTTTGGGAAAGCCACCATCAAAGATGTTGAATTTTGCCTGGAATATTCAAAATTTGAGGCCAAACTCATGAGCACTGGCAATGACCAAGACACTGGATACTATGCACTGAACTTGATGTTAGAGATCCAACAAGCAAACTGCCCTATCTAAGCCTATATTGATGAGTTCCTTAAACTCAAGACGCGCACCCAACTTGAAGATAAACTATCTGCCATTATCTTCAGAAAAGGAGTTAACTCAGCCATGAAAGACCTGTTGAAGCACCACCCGCCTACACTGAGCCTGGAGGAACTACTACCCCTATGCAAAGGCCTGAGTCTAAGCCAAGAAGGACAGAACTTGTACCCT
This sequence comes from Entomophthora muscae, assembly GCA_014839935.2. Classification (NCBI taxonomy): domain Eukaryota; kingdom Fungi; phylum Entomophthoromycota; class Entomophthoromycetes; order Entomophthorales; family Entomophthoraceae; genus Entomophthora; species Entomophthora muscae. The sequence continues at coordinate 22,678 of QTSX02000300.1, read as the reverse complement.
GCCCAAGCCAGCAGGGCCACAGCGCCCAATTAACCAGGAATGTCCCCTGAAAAGTTACAACACCACTATCAAGATGGGTTGTGTTTCTACTGCCATGAGGCCAGGCACCTAACCAGAGCATGCCCTAAGAAGAATACACCTCCTGTATCCTTGGCACAAATAAAAAACTCTGCGCAATCTTATAAATTCATCCAAGTGACTATAGACTGTGTGATAATCAAGCACCAGATCAAGGCCTTTATTGACACGGGAGCTGATGAAAGCTTCATTGACGCTAACCTGGCAAAAGAATTAGGATTGACATCTTCAGAGCGCAGCCTACAAGTAACCATGGGAAACAGTTCCCTGGACACTGGTTACAAGTGTGAACAGAAACTTCCTTTGACAATTGGAAAGAACGTGTACCCAACCCCCTTGATCCTCTTGCCGGGACTACCACATCTTCTAGTACTGGGAGACTCATGGTCAGACAGACATGGCCTGATTCTAAACTATTGTGAGCAGACTGCCACCTTGGGACAACCTGAGTCTTGTGATACTGTTCCATTCTGTATAAGCCATGGCAGAGCACCAAACAACAGACTCTTAACTATAAAGATGGAACCCAGCTTTGGGACACTACCCACCACCTTGCATAAGTGGGGCCATGTATTTAGAGAAGAAGAAGCCACGAGACTACCCAGCCATTCAATCTACAACCACGCTATAGATCTGCTACCAGGTACCCAACCACATCACAGCCCCATCTATAATTGCAACCACTGTGAGCAAGTGGCCTTGAAAGCTTACCTGGAGGATATAAAAAAAGGGTTTCATCCGAGTGTCAAAAGCACCCTGCTTGTTGCCCATGCTGTTTGTAGGGAAAAAGGATGGCAGAATGCATCCATGTGTAAACTACCAGAAACTGAACAACATTACAGTGAAGAAACGCTACCCCATCCCTAACGCTGATGACCTTTGTGATGTACTGACCGGAGCCCAGGTGTACTCAAAAATTGACCTTTGCAATGCCTTCAACCAGATACAAATCAAAGATGGAGACAAATACAAGACAGCTTTCAAAACCAGATATGGGTTGTGCGAGTACCTAGTAATGCCATTTGGTCTCTGCAACGCCCCCAGCACTTTCCAAAGGATGATCAACACTGTCCTAGGGGAGTATCTTGACCACTTTTGTGCTGTGTACTTAGACAACATCCTCATCTACAGCAAGACTCACGAGGAACACCTGCGCCACCTGGACCTTATACTAAAGAAACTCTCCCAAGCAAACTTACATGCCAAGCTTAAGAAATGTGAATTTTTCCAGTCCATAGTTGAATTCCTGGGATACATAGTAAATACCGGCGGGTTTGCAATGGCACAGGACAAAGTAGAAGCAATAACGTCTTGGCCGATGCCCAAATGTAGGAAAGACGTGAGAAGTTTTTTGGGCCTGGCAAATTATTGCAGGGATTTCATCCAAAACTTTTCTCACATCACTCTGCCCCTGACCTGCCTATGCTCTGACAAGGTCACCTTTGCCTGGACTCCGGAATGCACCACCATCTTTTAGACCCTAAAACTTGCCTTCACCTCTGCCCCTGTCCTGGCCATGCCTGACCCATTCAAGCCATTCATACTGGAAACCGACACATCCAACTTTGTGGTGAGTGGGGTCCTTCTTCAGGAAGGAGGGGATAGTATGTTATATCCTGTAGCATATTACTCCAAGAAGATGCTGCCTTCCAAAGGAAACTACCCAATTTACGACAAGGAGATGCTTGCTATAATGAAGACCTTGAAACATTGGCGCTGATACCTATGTGGCGCCAAGTTTCTAGTAAGGGTCCTAACCGACCACAAGAACCTGGTTTATTTCTTTAAACCCAGACAACTGAACCAAAGACAGGCCAGATGGGCCTTAGAACTGGCTGACTACACCTTGACCATCAACTACAAGCCTGGGAAGGTGAATGTGGTACCTGAAACCCTGAGTAGAAGAGCTGATCTGACCCCTTCCTCTGCAGAAACCAAGGACCACAACACACATGTATCCTTGACCCAGCCAGCCTAGGCATTTAATTGATGTACATGAAGATCATGGCCCACAAACCTGACATAATTGAGGCGCAGAAACAAGACAAATACTCAGCATAACTTGTTGACAACTTGACCTCAGACCCAGAGAGCCGCCACCACAAGAAAGGATTCTTGCTGAAAGGATCCACCCTGCTATTACACAACCAAATCTACGTACCAGAAGGTGAAACAAGGACCAAAGTACTCATTGATTATCATGACTCAGAGATAACTGGCCACCCTAGCAGACTCAAGACCCTCCAAGGAATCAAGAAGAATTACGCTTGGCCCCAAATGGACAAAGACGTGGCCGCCTACATCAAAGGCTGTGAGATATGTGGAAGGATCAAAACCCGTAGATCCAAACCTGAAGGCCTGCTAAGACCACTAGACATACCAGCGAGACCCTGAAAGTCCGTTTCAATGGATTATATTGTAGAACTGCCCCTCTCCAATTTTTTCAATGCCATCCTTTTCATGGTAGATAGGTATACTAAGATGTGCTATTTCATCCCTACCACCACCCACTGCACTGCTGCAGAGACAGCTAGGCACTTCCACAACTGCATCCTAACTCAACATGGTAATCTGGGAGAAATCATCACTGATAGAGGACCCCAATTCACCTCCAAATACTGGACTCAGGTGATGAAAGACTTGGGGGTGAAGCACTGTGTATCAATCTCCTACCATCCACAGACCGACGGCCAGACTGAACAAGTGAACCAAATACTTGAACAATACCTACAATGCTACGCCAACGCCAATCAAGATAACTGGGCAGAGATGCTACCCATGGAACAGTATACTTACAACAGCAAAGACCACGCATCTACCAGAATGTCCCCCTTCAAAGCCAATTATGGCTTTGACCTGTCCTGGGACCCTAGTATTGGTAGTAAGGAAATAAACCTGTCAGGAAAAACCTGGATTGAACAGATACACAACACCCAACAAACCTTTCTTAATAATCTGACCTGTGCTGTCCAGACTTAAAAGGTGTTTGCAGACAAGAAGAAGACCCCTGGAAAACCATTGAAAGTAGGAGACAAAGTCTATCTGGACTCTCAAAACGTGCCTCTGACTGTCCCCTGTTGGAAGTTAGCCCACAGAAGAAGTGATCCCTACAGGATCATCAAGCTAGTAGGCAAAGTAGCATTTGAACTAGAATTACCCCCCTTGTGGAAGATACATAACATCTTCCACTGCACGCTTCTATTCAAGAAAGAAGGAAACTCCCTCCCCCACCAGAAACTCAAGACTGACTCCCCTCCCATCCAAGTAGGACGCTCTGAAGAATACAAAGTTGAATATGTTCATGGGGACCGTACCCACTATAAAACCCTCCAGTACTATGTCAAGTGGAAGGGATACCCACTTGAGGAAAGCACCTGGGAACCATTAAGCAACCTACCCAATGCCCAACTAGCAATCCGACAATACCTTGAGAAGAAGGCCAGAAAGGAAGGGACCCCTGGGAAGGAAGGGGATGATGTCATGAACGACATTTCAATACTTGTATTTAAAACCCAAGAGTTGAGCCCCAGCTCCCAAAAAACAGATTGAACCCTCCAGGACAGTCCAGGACCCGCCAATCCGTTAAGTCACAGGCTCAAATTGTTGCATTACTCCGCAACCTGCCGGCCTACTACGGAGGATTTCCTGAATAGTTGCCAGTCTGCTGCCAAACTGGTGCCAACAAAGAACCATACCTACAAAGGAAATGTAACCTGGCTAATGGAGGTTGGGGAAGAACCTACTGCCAACCTGCCAAGGGCCAATACTGGAGCTTTGGAATCAATGCTAGAAGCCCTGGAATCAAACCCTGATCCTCCAAAGACTACTCAAGTCACGCAAAGTGGACATGAACCCGCCCACTTGCTAAATTGCATAACCAAGTTGAAGAGTTACTCTGAGACCTGCCAGTCTCCCAAGGACAATTCATCAGATGGTCATCAGATTGATGCCAACCTTGATCCACCCAAGACCCAAACCTATGCACAGGTTGCAGCTTGCCTTAAGGAGGTTAAAACAAAACCTATTTTTAACTCTGCCAATGACCACCAGCAACTGCCAGCATGCCATCCAGAGAGGGTAGTGCAATTGAACTACTCAGGTGATATAGTGAACGGTGGCGGCGGAACAAAGCATTGCCACTTCTATTCACCTGAGCAGGCGCTACCTGGATCTCCCGCCCTCAAGACTCTAAGCCAGGATCCATGCCCTGCCAGTGCCTTGTCTGCAAACCTGAACCCTTCAAAAATCAAAGAAACAAAGTCCCATGGTATAAAAACCCCGGCGGTATGGTGAAGACCACATTATCATTTTAAATAATAAAGTTTTATGAACCTTTGGTTCAAACAAATCTTACCCTATCTAGTCTTAGTGATCTTCCATCTTAATTCTGGTCAAGTAGACTACCAGGCTGCTGCCTCCTCCTGAGACCAATCTGCTGAATTGCCCCAGGCATTATACTGTCCCCCAGGAGCCCTCTTTGGACCTGTGCACTTTACTGAATACCCCCCAACCTGGCCTATTCAGAGTACAACTTGGAAACCATCCTCATTGCCAACCATTTGGCAAAGACTAGAAGTACCAAATACATAGGACACAAAGGAAAGAGGGTTGAGATACCGCCCTTATTGTTCAAAGACAAGTACAACTACCTACCAGTGTACTTTGTTCCCATGACTCCACCATTAACCCCAAGACCAGACTGCCCACTGGAACCTACCGCCGCAGCCCAGACCACCTCTACACAACTGTTTGGAGTACTCTACATTACTTTGACAGGATTGGTGGATTTTGTGGTCCCCAACTCCGGACCCTGGTCCTTACTTGGGCAATCCATATCTTATATTATCAAGTTAGCACCCATTCTATGGTGGGCCCTACCCGCCGGCTTGGCCGCACCTCACCCCAAGCCTCCTAATGCCTCTACCTATGACTGGCTTCCTGACAGTTGGTGTTAGTGGATTTTATCAGAGAACCTCTGGACTCCAATGGATTTATTGCCATAATGGTGATGGTAGATTGGTTTACAAAAATGGCACACTTTGTTCCTTGCTCAACCATAATTATGTTGGTGGAAACAGCAAGGTTGTTTATAGACAGAATCTTCTCACTGCATGGCATCCCAATGGAGATAATAAGCAATTGAGGAGCCCAATTCATTGCTCAGTTCTAGCAAGCCTTTACTGGGATTCTTGGTATCAAACTATGCCACCCCACTGCTTTCCATCTCAGTCCAATGGACAAATGAAGAGGTTAAACTAAAGTTTGGAGGTCTACCTATGCTGCTACAAAAATGTGAGACAGGATGACTGGTGCTCAAACTTACCCTGGCAGAGTTCACATATAATAATGCGCCACATACATCAACTCAGTTTAAACCATTCTTTGCTAATGTGGGTTAAAATCCTTCATCAAACATAGGCCCTCAACTGGTTAGCAATGTGGAAGCTGCAACAGATCAAGCCGCTGCATTTTAGTAGGCTCATCAGAAGCTTCAGGTTACACTTACTGCTGCTGTGACAACTTACAAGGAATATACAGATTTCAAGCACCAGGAGAGTCCAACCTACAGGCCAGGTGATTTAGTCATGGTTGATACCCATAATATGAAGTTGAAAGTCCCTTGTTGCAAGTTAGGTCCTAAGCAAGTTGGTCTCTTCAAAGTGTAGCGTCAAATTGGTCCTTCCTCTTATTGTTTATATTTACCACCTGTAACGGAAATCACAGGATAATAAGAAGCTGTCTCCATGTGGTGGGGAATCACCCACCAAATCCACATATAGTTGATGATTAACCACCAATGCAGCTTCAAATACCAGTTTGTAAATTTTCCAAATGAGATACTAGGGTTAAGTAAAATAATTAACCCCAACCAGAAAAGCCCTAGATAAATGGCCTGCAAGAGAATCAGAGTGTCTTCAGCAACAAATTCAGGACATTGAGATAGCAAATGAGTTTCAGCTTCAACAGGAGTAGAAACAGCTCTGAGATTGACAGGCATTGAATTAACATTTGGCGGCAACAACAACAAAGTACTGACAACAGGCCGCCATCTTCCTGTAATAATCTGGCTAAGGATTAAATTGTAGGGAATGTAACGTAACAATCCAACTACAGGATGTATTTTCAAAAGTAAAGTTAGACCAGGGAATATGTGATTTTTATTTGAGTAAATTTTGGGAGGACTCAACTCTTAAGAGTTGAAACAGTGAAAATTATTCAATATATATCAAAAATCAACTAAGCAATACCACCTGGATCCTGGGCTCCTATTCCTTCTACATTGTCAAGTGAGTATCTGGTCCAGGTTGCAAAGAACCCTTTAGTGACCAACTTCTGACGACCATGCTGATTAACAAGTTCATATCTGGTGACGCTTAAATTAAGTCAATTTATCAACGTCAACTTAAAGGGAGAAATTGGTTTTGACTGGCAAGCTGGAGCAGCTGTAACCCATTTTCAATCAACTATTTGATTCAAATCCGTTAAATCAGTCAGTTTTGTTAAAGGTTTTTGGACTTTCTGCGCTTTCCTACTTGGCCAAATAATCCCAAGCATTATGGAACTTACTGTGACACCACCATCCTTTAAGATTTTCCATACCTTTCACAAATGTTTACTCACTCCCTTTAAGGGCGCTGAGGTGCCTTCTTCCCAACATATTCTTGTGGAAGGTGAGCCCAAGTATGAGTTAAATTTTTTCCCTGTCTTCCTGAAAGAATTGCTGCCAACTGGAGTATTTGGTATCCTGGAAAGGTTATCCCAATCCTGAAAATTTGTGGGTTCCACACTATGACTGTTCCAATTCCCCTGAGCTCACCCAAGAGTTCTATAATCAAAACCCAACAGCCATTGGTCATCCCAAGTGTTGAAAATTGGCGTACACCAGCAGATTTAACAGAAGATTTAAGAGGCAGGGGCACACACCCACCATATGCCTTTTAATATGAGGATTCCAAAGACATTGACCAACTTGATTTGTAATGAATAACTTTATTGGATCCTATACAAGTAGGTAAAAATTATGCCTCCTGGTGTTTAATACCAAAGCCTTATATAGGGGTATTCTCATATTACTAATCATTAGTCACTGGCAATGTCTTCTAGGACACTCAAGTGCACTGTAGAGTCTTGGTTGTGTTGGCAGAAAAAGGGGCAACTTCCCATTTTAGGGCAAAATCCTGCAATGCCTAGCACAAGGACACCCTTTGCTAGCATATTAATCAGTAATCCTTTTTTAGGTGTAAAATCACTTCTATGTTTGACCTTGATTGGGAGTCAAATTGACCAGTTGAATTGAGCCTGGCACCTTGGCGTAATTCCACCTCAAAGCTGGTGTCTCGGTGCTTGATGTTAATTATTGCGGCGCTCTGGCGCTCACAATTAATTGTGCTGGCGTCTCAGCGCCCATTATCTAGGGTGGCGGCAGCATGGCGTGATTAATCAAAATGACAACATCATGGGCCACTAACTTTACATTTATTAATGTACTTTTAATGACACTAATTTATGAAAGGGTAATTGATTGGCCCTTATCAATTTTTCATTAATTGCCTAATAAATTAGGCATTCCACAATCCCTGGTCAGCAATTCTTCACACCAAGCTTAATCTGGTAGCAATGAAACTTCCTCCTGCTCACAAGAACTTTTCTCTGTCCCATCTTCCTGACAGCAGTATTGTACCCCGGGCTAAAGCAGTGGGTAATGTAATGGTAGATTCCATAATACCAGGAATTATTTTCCCAAGTTGGAAAGCTGGAAAGCAGCTAGACAAATTAACTGATTTGACAGATTTAAATCAGACAGTTAATTGGAAATGGGTTACAGCCGCTCCAGTTCACCATTTGGATTCAATTCCCCCTTGCAAGCTGACACTGAAAAATAAACATAATATGAGTGTCACTTGATACATCCTTAATTATCAGCACAGTCATCAGAAGTTGGCCACACAAGGGTTCTTTGCAAACTGGACTAGGTACTCACTTGACGGTGAAGAAGGAACAGGAGCCCAGGATCCAGGTGGTATTGCTTAGTCAAATTTTGATATATTTGGGAAAACTTCCACAGTTCAACTCGTAAGAGTTGAGTCCTGGAAATTTTTTTACTCAACAGAATCAACAATCCCTTGGTCTAACTTTATTCACATGCATCCTGTAGTTGGCCTTCTGCGCTACATTCCCTACAATCTGATTCTTAGCCAGATTATTACCAGAAGATGGGGTCCCACCGTTGGCACTTCATTGTCATCTCCTCCCAGTGTTAATCCAATGCCTGAAAATCTTGGAGTTGTTCTTCCTACATTCAAAACTGAAACTTTGGTTCTATCTCAATGTCCTGGATTTTATGCTGAAGACACTCTGATTCTCTCACAAGCCATTTATCTCAGGCTGTTTTGGTTAGGGTCAATCATTCTGCTTAACCCTAGTGTATCATTTGGAAATTTTACAAACCAGTATTTGAAGCTTTGTTGGTGGTTAATCATCAACTCTATGTGGATTTGGGTGATGATTCCCACCACATGGAGACTGCTTCCTACTATCTGACCATTTCTGTCACACCTGGTCCTGGTTTGAAGATGGATGCTTTACCTCCTCAGGTTACCACCAATCCTATGGTGGGCTCTGTCCACCCGGCCTACGGCCCATCCTATCCTGGGTTCTGATATGCTGCCTGTCTAGGGTTGGTTGTCTGGCATTGAGAGTGACCAAGGGATACAGCAGGGAAATTCTAGCCTTGGGATTAGGTCCATGCTAAGCTGGGTGATCAGTCTTCCAGGATAGATAGGGGTATCACTTTAAGGCCCTAGAGAAAATTGATCTTAGATTGCTCCTTTAGATGTTGCTAAAAGATGGGCATGGAGGAACTGAGAGGATGCACTGAAAATAGGATATGGGATGAGCTTCTCTCGTGAATGCCGCCATTCACCATGTTTTGATTTTGCCTTTGTTGAGTTATTTTGAGGACAAATCTCTCTCTTTTGCTTTTGCCCTTCAAAATGAGTCTGGCTCCAAATTGGGAAATAAAATTGTTCAGTTTCCTGATTCTGCGCAACTCACTTGCCCCACTCATGCTTGTGGCAAGTGATCCTACCGTTCATGTACTGTTTTGTGGTAAAGCTACACAGTATATATTCCCATTTCTATACCCAATAAAATTTAAGTTCTATTCACATTTTTGTCTTTGTGTCTCCACGTACTTTGGCACCTCTCTAGCCATGTCTAGCAGATATTATTCATTCAGGGCCACAAGGTAATACCATAGACTTCCCTACCATTCTAACCAAGACTTAGTACAAATCCAATCCTAAGGTTAGGATTTCCCATTGTGACTCTGTGCTGCTCCTCAGATCACAACAAAAATGGTGCTCAATACAGGGGCTGTAAGCCCCTTGGTTATCCCTTTTGCAACAATGTTTTCAGGACCTTTGCCTCCGCCCATACAAGAGCCAACTTTGCCTGTAATTAACAGCCCTCCCATTGAGGAAGACATCGCCAACCTGCCTATTGTCCCTACTGTGCTGAACCTTGGGAGTGGTTCCTGCCTTGTGGCCTATCCTTTGGGTACCCCTGACTTGGAAAAAGTCATAGCAGTAGCCCTTGGGATAGCCTGTGATGGAGCCATCCCTTGCCTCCAGCTTCAGTTCAGCTGAGCAGAATACTACAAATTGATTGTAGCTCCACAATTTTCACAGCATCTCCTCTCAGCGGCTGGCTCCACTGAACATTTATTGTCCTCCTTTGTACAACCCACCTTAGCCCATCATCAAATGGTATTAGGGCTCCATGCTCAAGAGATTTTATTGCTGCAAGCCACCATCACTCATCACTGGGATCAGTTTGCAGCCTACCAGCAGTAGATCCGCTCCCTGTTTTCCTTAGTATCTGATAATCAGCGCGACTCTGTCACCTCCCAATCTTGCTTGGTCAACTCCATTGAAAAATGCGCCAATCCATCCCCAAGTATGTCAGAGAGCGCCTTCATGAGTTCCACCAGCTGGAACAGCCCTGGCGTGCCCAATTAGACTCCACTCTAAACACCTGTCTCACTGACTTCAAACAACTTGTGCAGCAACTCAACAAGTTCAGTGCTTACTTCTTTGACCAATTACAGCAAGTAGCAGCCCATGCTGCAAAGGGCCTCCATGAACTTGGCGAGGACTTTGATCAAGAAAGGGCTGCTACTGCCGCTACCATCACCAAACTCCAGACTCAAGTAAATGAACTGTCTTCCTCCAAAGCAGATGCCCTGCCTTCTCCTCCATCTGATGAGCTAGCAGATAGAGAACAGAGGCTCTGGGATGCCATTTGAGATTTAAGAGCATTTACCTGCAGTCAGGATTGCCCTCCCAAAGCCCCTCAGCCTGATGCTCAAGTGCTTGCTCTGACGGCTCAGGTTACTGATTTACAACAAGAGGTTGCTACTTTGTGTGAGGCAATGGCGTCTGTTTTTAGTTCACCTGGAGTTGTGGGCAAAGATGGTTGTTGCCCTGGCTTGTTAGGGAGCCCCCTGCATTCATTGTGCTAGGGAGTTGATGGCTCTAGCCAATGAAGTGGACCTTCTGAAGCGAGATCACTCTGAGCTTGATAAAGACGTACAAGAACTAAGTGAAGTGATTGATTCAGTAAGTGACAGGTTTGCCCCTTGCCTTTTGGTGGGCCCATCTCTTACTTCCCAACTGGCTGAGCTGTCCTTGGTAGTAACAGCACAGGGCCAACACCTGGATGTTATTGAGCAGCAGACCACCCTAGCTAATAATACAGGCACCCGCACTGCTGCAACCTTGACTACCCTTGAGGAAAGTGTTTGCCAGCTGTGGGCCAGAAAGCCCCCCACCAAGTCCAAAGCAAAATTCTCCCCACACATAAATGTACTTGATAGCAACAATGGTGGCCCAACTCCAGAAACACATTTCAAGCCTACCTTTAAGAAAGTCTTTGACCCCAAAACCTCGACCATTGCAGCTTTCCTAACTATCTATGAAACTGCCATGAGAAGAGCCTCAGATGAGGTTAAGAAGGAACACATTCTGACCTGTCTACACCCGACCTTCCAAGAGGTAGTAGTGCCAGAACTTCCCATCATCAAAACCTGGGAAAATATGAAGCAACTTCTGGTTGACAAATTTGGCAGTAACCTTAGTTTGGAAATGAAGGACAATTTTATGCATATTGCTTTCAAACCAAAGGAGACCCTAGCTGAATTTGCAGACAGATTCTACATGAAAGGACAACAACTGATCACAAGCTGCCAGTTGACTGCACATGAAGCATACATGGCTTGCACTCAAGCCCTCGAATTTTACCCAGCTCCTGTGTCTTCACTTCAAGGCCCATAAAGCCATGCTTTCTTCTATGAAGAGCATAAAGACACTGTTGCAGGATATGCACCTTATCTATTATGGGGCATTTGTGAAGGAGAATCATGCCGCCTCTAACTCTGGTTTGTCTTCACGTGGCCCACATATCCTTACCATGAAATCACAGAATCCTCCTTGACATCAGGGTTACCATAACTGTGGCCAGATAGGTCATCACTCATGAGTCTGCACCAATCCTCAAGTTGAAGGAGCTGATCCCAAAGAACAGGCGGGAAAAGAACAGTCAACCTAGAGGCAGAGACGCTCTCGGTTGACAATTCTTCCCAGTCCTCTTTGATTCCTCCCTCCATTGCTGACTCTGAGCCTGCTCACACTGAGGCTCCTACCATTCTTCTGCTATTTCACGATGTAACTGATGGCTCTGACATGGATGATTCTGATATAGAAGATCCTGACGCCTATGGGTATTCCGTTCTGACTGTCCCTGAAACTATTGCAGTCCCTTATAAGCTATGTTCTGGGAAAACTACAATGACCGCCAAGCCTCTGAATGAAGCCAAGGAAGTTTTCTCTTGCCCTTACCTCACTCAAGCCAAGAGATCTCCCATGCTTGTCAAATCTTCTGAAGAAGCTGCTGAGGTTGCTGATGCTGTGTTCAAAAATGTCTCTGTCTTGCTCCCTCTCCAGACAGTCTATAAGGAGTTCCCAGGCCTAAGATGCATGATTGAAAAGTGGGACAAAGAACTAGCAGAAGCCCAAGACACTCTGGCTGCCCTCCCTCCCTTTGATTGTACCACCACTTATGTGGAAATATCCATCCAAAAGGTGAAAATTAAGGCTGCCTTAGACATGGGGTCTCCTGTTAATGTTGTCTCCTTGAAGCTTGTCAAGAAGCTCAAACTTGCCCCCAACCTTAAATATCATCAGTTGTATGGCACAGCTGGGCTGTCCATAACTTGTGCTATAAGAGCTTATTCTGCTCTTCTCATGTGGTTTGGCAAGCTACTCTTGGCTGTACCTGCCATTGTCTTGGAGAATGAGAGTTACAATCTCCTAGTTGGTATTCAGTTTCTTAGAGAATATAATGGGATCATCAACTTAAAGGATGGCTACCTCTCTATCTTAGGATATGAGATCCCTTTGATCTTTGAAGAGCCAGTTAAAGTTCCTGGAAAACGCCTCAAGATGTGTGCCTTAGAATATCCCACTGGTGTCTTCATCCTAAAATACCGTACCCACTCATCCAACATGAAATGTACTCCTATGGCTTGCCCTGAGTCAGAAGGGATTCCTCTCTTGGCCACTTCTGCTGTGACTATTCCGCCTGGGTCTCAAACTATCCTAGACTCCCAAATATTGTATGAGCTGCCCGAGCATACATTTCTAGAGTTGTACTCTCCTCCCTCACTAGGACGCAACAAACCCTATCTCTGCTCAAGAATCTTGGATGTCTCTCATAAAGACCCTGTTCAATTTCTGTTTATCAATTTAACCAATCTCCCCATACATGTGTCTAGAGGACAGGTTGTTGGCTATGGAAAGTTGTTGAGCGCTCCTGATGTCTTATTGCTACATCCCTTTGGTACGTTCCAAGACTTTAATTTACCTGAAGACAAGCCTCAAGTCCTATCCTTGTTCACTGCTCAAGATTTCCCACAACTGTCTCCAGTTCAGCAGAAAGAGGTGCTTGACCTACTGGACCAGTTTTCATATATCTTTGTTAAGGACAGCATAGATTATAGTTTAGCCAAAGGCGTCATTCACCAGATTGATACTGGCAATGCTCCCCCCTTTTACGCTAAACCCTACTGCTGCAGTCAAGTAGAGGACGCCCAGGTATCTAAAGAGCTCAAGCAACTGTTAGACACTGGGCTGCTGGCCCCTTCCCAAAGTCCTTGGGCATCCCTGCTACTCATCCTAAAGAAGAAAGATGGGGGTCATTGTATTGTGATGGACTAACGCCAATTGAACTCTTTGACCAGGAAGGACTCATACCCCTTGCTGCGTATTGATGACGCCCTCTGACGCCTTGGAGGCTCTAAATTCTTCTCCGCAATGGATCTGGCATCTGGATATTGGCAAGTTGACCTATTGCCCAAGGATCGTCAGAAAGCCGCGCTCATTACGTCTGAAGGGCTGTTTAAGCCTACCTGCATGCCACAGGGCTTCTTCAATGCCCTGGCTACCTTTCAAAGGGCCATGTACTCCATCCTTTGCAACTTGAAGCTGTCATGTGTCCTAGTAGACTTAGATGATATAACATTTTTCAAGGCTACCTTCACTGATCACCTGGCTCATCTCAAAGAAGTTGTTCTAAAGATTTGAGAAGCTGGTCTGAAGCTAAAGCCCTTTAAGTGCGCTTTCTTCAAAGAGCATCTTGAGTTCTTGGGCCATGAAGTAACCCAGACAGGTATTTGCTCTATGACTAAGAAGGTTGAAGCCATCAACAAAATGCTTCTGCCCACCAACCTGCGAGAGGTACAAGACTTTCTGGGTATGATGGGCTACTACAGACAGTTTTTCCCCAACTTCACTAATACTAGTGAACCTCTAGTCCAGCTTTTAGTAATGTGCCTTTTGAATGGACCACCAGCCAGCAGCAAGCCTTTGAGACCCTTAAGCAAAAACTCAAAGAGGCACCCATCCTAGTGTATCCTGACTATGATAAGGAATTCATCCTATACACTGATGCTACTGATCTTGCTATTGGGGCTATTTTGGCCCAACTAGACAACGAGGATGTAGACCATCATGTGGCTTATACTTCCCGTGTTCTAAACAAGCATGAGAAGAACTACAGCGTCACAGAGAAAGAGTGCCTTGCTATGTTGCATGCAGTCAAACAGTTCCATCATTATGTGTATGGCACTCATTTCACTGTTGTTACCGACCACGCTTTGCTTAAGTGGTTACAACAGCTTAAGGAGCCAGAAGAACGACTAGCTAGATGGGCCCTCTGCCTTCAAGGTTATGACTTCACTGTGCTCCATTGCCCCAGGGTTCAACATCAGAACACTGATGGTCTATCCAGAATGCCCATCCTTGCTTTACACCCTGCAGAGGCTGACCGTTTGTATGAGCTAATTGGATACCCTTTCTCCTGGGAAAACAAGACAGAAGAAGTCTGATTAGCCTTGACCAAGCTATCTGAAGATATCCTCATTTGCAACAATCAGCTCTTCAAGAAAGTATGAGATCAGTATCTGCCCTATGTACGACCTAGTCTTTGCCTCTCGTTGGTACTACAAGCTCATAAAGAGACTAGACATGGAGGCATTGCCAAGACTTTTGACTGGCTCCAGAAGAATTACTTCTGGGAAGACCTTCTCTTGCTGATCCCAGACGTCATAGCTAGTTGCCATGACTGCCAGCTTCAGAGGCCTCAAGCTGCTTCCCATGAGTTCAAATTAGTTCCCCCTCAACATGCATTTCACACTGTCAGTATTGACGCTGTAGGGCCTCTCCTTTGCTCCTGCTCTGGTTGCCGCTTTATCCTAATTGCTGTTGATCATTTTAGCAAGTTAGTAGAAGCGCGCCCTACTAAAGACATCACTGCCAAGACAACTGCCGCCTTCCTTCTGCAAGATGTATTCTATTGCCATGAATACCCCCAAGTGTCTTTGTCTGACAATGAATCTAATTTCAATGTCAAGCTGGTGACTTTTGTTATTGAGGCTCTTGGGTCTCATCAGTCTTTTTCTGCCCCCTATAATCCTTCCGCCAATGGGGCGGTTGAGTGTGAAAACTTGACACTGGTTTCTATCATGAGGAAACTCACTTACTCTGACGCTGCAAACTGGGATCTATACTTACCCGCTGCTCTCTTTGCTTATTGCCTTAGAAAACATTGTGTCACTGGGTACTCTCCCTTTGCTATGCTGTATGAGCATGAGGCCACCACCCTGTTGCTCCTGGGGACCTCCCTACTCTTCTCTGATAAGGATATGAGCCCTGATGACCATCTCAAAGATCTTGTCAACTGCATAATTGACATATAGGCCACAGCAATACCTCTGCGTATAAGAACAAGATTCTTGAGCTCTCCCCTGACAACACTGGCTGTTTCCCTTGCCTGAGCTCAACATTAGAGACCACATTCTCTACTATCAGCATAGAGTAGGAGGACGCGCTCACAATCTAGACTTGTTGTGGATTGGGGCCTTGGAAGTGACCTTCAAACAAGGATCAGAGTATGCTGTAAAACTCCTCTCTAGTGGTCAACCTTTTGCTCGCGTGCATGCCAAGTTCCTCCGCAAGTATCACCCTCTAAGGCCAATCTAGAGGGGGAAATGTCGTGAATGCTGACATTCACCATGTTTTGATTTTGCCTTCAATGGGTTATTTTGAGGAAGAATCTCTTTCTTTTGCTTTCACCTTTCAAAATGAGGCTGGCTCCAAATTGGGAAATCCAATTGTTCAGTTTCCTGATCCTGCGCAACTCACTTGCCCCACTCATGCTTGTGGCGAGTGATCTTACCATTCATGCACTGTTTTGTGGTAAAGCTACACAGTATATAATTCCCATTTCTATACCCAATAAAGTTTAGGTTCTATTCACATTTTTGTCTTTGTGTCTTCACGTACTTTGGTGCCTCTCTAGCCATGTCTAGCAGATATTATTCAATCAGGGCCACAAGGTAATCACATAGCCTTCCCTGCCATTCTAACCAAGACTTAGTACGAATCCAATCCTAAGGTTAGGATTTCCCATTATGACTCTGTGCCGCGCCTCAGATCACGACAAGCTTAGATCTTATTGGGGGACAAAGGTGACCTATACACTACCCTGTGTTACCGCAAAATATTACTAGGGCAGTTGGATCAGAGGCCACCTGTGCATGTGGGGTGCAGATTGCTGTGGCATGGAACGTAGAGGGAGATTGAATCGACTTCCTTTTTGGGACTATTGCGATTTTGTGGGACAGGAGGGGAGGATCCTTGAGTCGGATTCGAAATAATGAACCCACCGAGGGCGAAATCGAAACAGTATGAAGGTGGCCATCCATGGCATATATTGAAGGTGCTTTCTCTGAAGTGATAAGCTGGTCTCCTTATTTGAAACCTATTAGTTGGGATATCTTGGCTTATGGGCTCGGCCTGGACGAGCTTAGCTTCGGATATTTGGTTGATCGGGTTGGTTGCAGGGCTGCTTGGTTTGGTTGATGACTTGCCAAGGGGTTGACCCCACTGCTTTAACGATAGGGTGTGACAATAAATTTTCATGTGGGAGCTTGTTTAATTAGGGAGTTATAAAGAGATCAGGTAGGTAGGGGAGGTCCTTGTGGGCTTAGGGAGTCGGTTGATGATTTTGTGGGGTATAGGTAGAGTCAGGATCAATATCTGTGTGTTGCTCCTATGGGCGAATTCCCTTGCAGCTAGCGGTTGTGCTGGGTGGGTTACGTTGTCACCCGGAAGGGGGGAGAGAAGCTAGTAAACTTGCGATAAAAACAAAGCTGGGAACCCATGCAGGCAAGGAAGAATCGATCCCAGCATGAGGAATGATGTGATTAGCCCCATTTCAGGCAACCGCAAACATTGGGCAGCTATACTTGCATTTGAGGATGGCCAGTGATTTGAATTCCCGTTAGAATACATCAAATTAATTTGAATGCTGGTTTGCACGATAAACGGGGGTGATCCTAGGAGAAACGAATGGTATGTGAGCCTTGATAGGTTGCTTTGGACACACCGCATCCTTGGTTTCTGACTTGGTCAAGGGTCGAGTGACGTGCTCATACCATGGATTAGTTACCGCTTCCTAAAATTCCATGGCTTAGGCTCGGTAGATTGGACCCAAACCGCAGCTCGAGCTACATGGGCATCTTAATTAGGAATGTGGGTAGACTGCTCGAACATTCGTCGGTTTGAAAGCTTCTGCATCACTGCTATATTTCAGATGATGCTTCGTGTAAGAAAGCCACCTACAAATAGCGGATAATGTGTCTTTCAGGATGTACCTAATAGTTGCTATCGCTTTAAGCAAACATATCCGAGATTGATTGTGCATGTGAGTTGGACAAAATTCGGTTTAATGGCAGGATTAAATAGGAAGGTTGGGATTTTACAGAGACTTGGGTGCCTACCCAAGTGCAAGGGTTTGTGGCGTGAGATAAACGCAGTTGTTGCGGTGGCACCGGAATTCAAAATAATTGTGGGCTAGGTTATTAGGTGCCACCGATACTCTTTAAGGTTTAATTAAGAAGGGAGTTATTTTTATTCAATCTGGTTAATTAATTGATAATGATTACAGTATTTCTGGTCTCAGAATACTCAAATCTAAATCCCAGGAGGGTTGTATGCTGTAGATGGATTCTAATAAATGTATGAAAATTCAAGCAATGTGGTTGTCAGCTGAAATAAAACTAAAAGGGTTGAAATAAAAACAGTTAGGATTGGTTTGATCCTTCCTTTTTGAAAATGTGTGTATTCATAAAAATGTTGATTTGAATTGTTGGCTATTTAAGATGTCAGTAAGAAGTTGCTTGATTTAAAATGTAAAAATCCATGTGACTTCAATTTTTACATGGAAATTCTAAAATGATAACCAAACGTAGCAATATGGGATCTCTTCCTCAATGCAGTGACTAGTTGCATTTAGACAAGGTAAATTCCCAGCGACCAGCAGGATTAAGGATAGACGGTTGCAAAGTCAAAAGTGAGCTGCATATTTATGGGTTTGGGGTGGGAATTAAAGTCATCTTAGTGGGGTGAGAAGAAGCTGTTAAATGCAGCGCTAAGGAACAACAAAGTCAGTGTGGGGATGAGGCCGGAACTGCAGCGGCATTCCGATATTAGGGAATAGGAAATAAAGTGGCAAAGGAATGCAGTGGCAGGGTACAGTACTTTTCTTGGTGCCTAGCTATAACATGAACGGCATGTAATGAGGTTGATCAGTTTGTTTAGACCGCCCCTCTTTTCTTTAGCTTCCTTGGGGGGAGCGTCGGTTGGTGCGGCGGTCATCTCAGGGTGGGAGGAAGAGGGTACCTGCTGCGCGTCAGTCTCAGCATTTTGGCCAGGAGTGTTAACCCCAGAAGTATTGCGCAAGTGGCTGTTTACCCCCCCACTGGGCGCCATAAGAGAAAGCTCGTTCTGTGTTCGAGAATCACCTAGGCCTTCCCCCATACGGGAGGTGATATTAGCTCTTGAACCATGTAAGGTTTGGCGGGTAGCGGCCTCAGGATGATTCTCGGTCACCTTGAATGAGGAGTGAGAGGGGGTTTTGATTTGATCCACTTGGAGCATCCAATCAAAGACTTCATCTTCTTCGCGGATACCAAGCTTTTTCAGAACGTTATCCATCAATCCACGCAGGTAGTCGTAGTCTGGGGTCTCTTCAAAAGCCATTTTTCGAGTATAGTTCATGTAGGTGGTAAACTCTTCAGGAAAACCACCGCAGAGATCCTTGATTTGGGTTAGCTGCTTGGTTTCCGAGATCTTGTCGTATTTTTGCTTGTTGTTGGCAGCCTTGAGACCTTGCCAGGGCAGAGACCCTCTTAGGAAGTACATGAAGACATGGCCAAGCGCCTCAAGATCATCTCGACGACTCTGCTCGCGACCAAGATGAGTGTTTATACTCATGTAACGAGCGGTTCCGCTTAAACTTTTTCTTTCGCGATAAGGAATATGTTGCTTAGTTTTGGGATCGCGATATTGTTTAACCATGCCAAAGTCTACCATATGGACGACGTTTGCATGTTTAGAATGAGGCTTCCCCATAAGGAAGTTGTCAGGCTTGATATCACGATAGATGAGTGATTTTTCATGGACTGATTGGACACGAGTGATCTGCTCCAGACGTTAATAAAAGAGGAAATAAAAAAGTAAAAACGACGCACCATTTGCTTGGCTAGAAGGGCAACCGTTTTGACAGAAAACTTACGGCGACAGATGTCAAACAGATCTTCTAAACTTGGGCCAAGGATATCGATGCAGAGAACGTTATATAGGCCCTCTTGGCCAAAGTAATAAGCACTTGGAATACCAGCTTAAAAGTTGAGTAAGGGTCTCCAATAACAAACTTACGAAGACCAGCCAGTATGCGGTAAGCTCTATATTCATCCCTGAGCTGAGGAACATCGGCTTTTCGAGGTTCCTTCTAGAGTTAGAAATGGAAAGAGGGTATAGCTTACAAATTTAATGGCAACTGATTGATTGTTTAAGAGATTGGTGCCTAAGTAGGGATTTAGAAAGAGACAAACTAAAGGGTATACCAGCATAAATAACACCAAAGCTCCCTTCACCAATCTTTTTCTCTACGCGGTAGTGAACACCAACAATATTAGGTTGATTAGTACGGGAAGAATGTGAGCTGTGATGGCTATGCTGGCCAGTAGCAGGACCACTGGCACGACGGGGTTGTTGAGTAGGTTGAGCCATCCTAGACTTTCATACTAAAAACAAAAGGGATTAGGAAGGGTAAAAAAGAAGCGGCAAGCAGAAAGAATAGACTGAAGAGGGGCAAAAATTACCACGATAATATAAAGTAGAGATGACTAAAAGTTGAAGTATGAGAAGGAATATCTAGTTCAATAAACCAACTGCTAGGGTACAGAGCCAGAATGAGAGCCCACCACCAGCAAAGTTACCAGCTCCTATGACCATTACCAGCTTGCGGATTTTAAGTCAGCCACCGCCGTGAACCTTAAGCGAAAATCGCACTGAGGAGAAAAGAGGCGCCTAGCGCAAATCGGATCCAACCTAGCCACAGCAACTCGAACCTGCCACAAAGTCCCACCGAATAAGCTGCCAATTTCTGATCATTTCAGCTGCCTTCCCAGAGACTCGGCTCACTCATCCACTCTGCAAGCCGACTAAGCCTCACCTTCTTTCAAGCTAATCAGCTCAAGCTAATCAGCTCAAGCCCATATCGCCAACCATTGGCTTATTCAATCAGTCTCAAGCATATACAAGCCAACTACCAATCAAATCCATCGCTTCAGAATAGCATGGTACCCCTGATCTAATTCCATGGCGGCCCAAATTTGAGCCCTTATGCCAAGGCCTGGACACGAACTAATTTATAAAAAATTTTAACCGAAATACTTGCACCTCAAGTTCAACCGCAACGGCATAATTTCCCTGCCAAACCCCCGCCCTTGAACAAGTGCCAACCAGAGCCGCATATTGACCCATTCAGCTGCTCACTCTTACGCAAGCTTTTGAAATCCGCCAGTTGAGCTTTTTATTTCTGCCTAATTACTTTCCCACCTGGATCTTCAAAAGCATCCAACAACCCCTTTTATAAATTGTAATTTAAAGTTCAAAGCTTGGATTCAACTTGGAAGCCTTGCATTGTCTAACCCATTCCTGACAAGATCCACCTCACCGCCTACCGAATCCATCCTGACGATAAACATTCCCAAATAAAACTTTTATCCATCCATCCTTTCCACTCCATCCCGCCATGTTTAAAAAGCAACCAAAATCCAAAGCAAGGGATGCGCATCCAAAAAGACCCAATTCCGAATAGCGCATAAAACTATAAAAGCAACGGTCCAAATCTATGTGCTGGTTTAATCGAAGCAAACCGCCGTTCCTATAAGCTTCTAAATAAAAATCCAGTCCATCTTAAAAGATAGAATAATCGAAGCAACCAACGAACAGAAGCCACAGCCCAGGTATCGATCCCAGCCCTTCTCATTCGATCGGTTTCAACCGCCAGCTCACCACTACCTCCCAAGTGCAAGTTCGACCTTTGCTCCCATCTCCACCCACCAAATTCAAATGCTAAGCTGAACCCGCCCTTTTGGATCCATATGCTTAAATCCCACCCCGTTCCATGCTCATGCTAACCCATCAATTCTTCTCCCCATGACAGTTAAATCATATGTTGGAACTGCTCCAAACCAAATGAGCACTTGATATATATAGGCCATGCAACTGTACTACAGCCACTTTGGGCACAGTTGAACAAAGTTATCAGATTGTGCTGAATCCAATAGGTTGAGATTCAAAGCAATCAGATCAGCTGTTCAAAAGTTTGCCAATACCGGTCATTGGCGCCCCAGTTCACTTACAAGCCTGGGAGGATTCCCTGGCAGAAAACCTCATCCCTGGGGCATTCACACCAAATAATGGCCCAGCGGGTGGGGTTACAGCAGTGTCAAAACAGCAGGCTCAACCCACCAGCAAGGTTCTGAGTAAGCGGGTTTGTGACCCATGATCCGGTTACCCAGTCACTCGAAGCCAAACTAGGAAGTTGACTCAAATTTCCAAATCCAACAACATGAACAGAAGCTGATCCCTTACGGTGAATACCTCATTTTGGCGCTTGACTCATTACCAGAATGAGGCCACCCCCTTCACCATCCCACCATGTGATCAGCACAATCATGTTCCTGTTATCCACAATTCACAATAACTATATAATACTTATCTCTCAATAAAGAACATTATCTAGTTTCCCAATATTTTCCCCCTTGTAACTCTGCTAAAACAGCACAGTTACGACATTGGTAGCACAGATAGGTTTCCCATCCTACTTTATCCCCCAAAATTCTGCCTGTTGTCCGTACTCGCTGCAGTCAACAAATCCTCAATAGAAGCATGTCTGGCCTCCTGCTGGATTGGACTCTGTACGCACCTGGGGCCAAGATACCTGACAGGTTTGTCCTCTACCAGAACATGGTGATTCCACTCCCCATGTTCAATGCCCTGTCTGCCCAAGGGTTCTTCCAGGCTCCCTCCACTATGCCTCAAGCAACTGACAAAAACACTATGCCAGCCTATGTAGCCCAGAGACTTTGAAGCACGGCCCTGGAATCCTTTGCTGGGGCTAACAATGACAACACTGCTGCATGAATCCAATCTGCCCAAAGCAGACTGGCCCAAATGGAATGCCCACAACAGTTCTGGATTGCAGAGATCTCCATCCAACTGACACATGATGCTAGTACCTGGTGAAAAAAGTGGCATGAAGAACACACAGTGAAGGATTAGGACACTTTCAAACAAGACTTCTTATCAAGATTTGTGCTGAAGGACACCACACTCATGATCATACGCCAAGTGAAGAACCTGACCCAAACAGGCACAGTGAAAGAGCTCACCCAAGCATATGAGAAACTCCAACTATGTGCCTCCTCAGATATGGCCTTTGACATCCCAGCTACCCATATCATGTACCACAACCCACTCAAGTCGCATGTAATGAGACATGTAAACCTGGACCAGGTGATCAACTTGCAAAGCCTGTATTGTGAGGCAGATAAAGCAGAACAAATATCCAATGCTGTCCACAAGGCGCAAACTGGGAAAAGAGAGCAACCCAAAGATTCTCACCCAAC
>QTSX02000299.1:0-78014 GCA_014839935.2 Entomophthora muscae | reverse complement strand
ACACTGTTGGGCCAGTCAGTCAAAGCAGAGGATTTTATCCAAGGTAAACTATTTGAAAACTGATTTGTGGGGATATTCAGAGAAATTTACTGGGCCAAAGAGAGCTCCTGGCAGATAATAAAACTCAGGCCAATTTTCTGGAACTTCTTTGGGAACATGGGCTATCAGGCAAGGATTTTCTGTTGAAACAGTAGTAAAGTGGAAAACAACCAAGACTAAATATGGAACAAAATGGTAAAACCAAGATCCCATAATCTTATTTATTTCAGAAAGACAATACCATTTTACAAGTGTTCACAGAGTTTAAATATCATTCAAAAGGCTAAGCTCCACTTAAACTATAAACTGGTAGCTGAGTTGCTCAGTTTCTTCCAGCCTAAGTGTTCCAGGTTCATCATGTACCTCTTGGCCTGTTAACTCCTCTACCGATATGACTTTAACCTGAGATTCCATTGATAACTTCTCAATAGCTTCATCATTACTGCTAACATTCCTGTCATTCTGGATCATTGGTCCTTCAGAATCTTTAAGCTAGGGCAACTTTAGTCCCATGAGTTGTGCAATACCTGAAGAACTTTCTGGTTTCTGGATGACTGTGGATTAGCTGATTGGGTGGCTCAAACTTCAAGCCAATCATCTGTGTTCACTTCCAAATTTGAGCCTTCATGCTGAACAGCAATTCCACTTCCATACAGGTTGTCAGTTATGATAGGAATTATAGTATGTTGGTTTATTGCATCCAGCAATCTAGATTAATACAGATTAATCACCAGTCTATTATGCTCCTATGTACTCTGGAATTCTTAGACTGGTGAGCTTGTGAATTCCCTTGATTAATCAGCTCCAAATTTCTTTTTCCCTGTTTACTCATTGGCTAGCTGTAAAAAACATGGGTGGTTGGCCTAAAGAGTCCACAGAATCCACAGAATCATCAAGGAAAAGTCTCAGATCCATTTACTCTAGATGGATTTTACCATTCCTTTTAGGAGAAATTTCATTCATGAGACCTTCAAACAATGGACCCAAAATTTCCTCTTGTTGTTGTCAGCTAATAAGAGTGACTCTCTTCTGGTCCAGTAGCATCTAAAATTAACATTAGACACTATCTTTACCTCCCTTCCCAACTATGTACACAGCCATCTTCAAGCATACAAAGTCAGTCAGGCTGATTAGCAAGTATCTATTGAAGCCAGTCTTATTTCACAAGGTACTGGTTTAGATAATATGATCCAGCAGTTTAACTAATTTTGTGATCACATGAATGGCCAAATGGGATTATTGGAAGCCTTTGTAAATTCTTCTGATTCTTCAACAAAGGAAGCTACTCAGACTGCCCAAGCAGAATGGTTGACTAAGTTCCAGAATCTCAGAGACTACATTAAGGAGCATTTCAAGTCTGAGAGCTGTAAGTCACCTATACCTTGTGAACATACAACAGTCACTGTTGTGTATTTAGCTAAATAAATACTCTTAAATATAAAGATGTTCTGTTTTTGTTGCTTATTTTATATAGATAAGTTTGGCTGGAATTCTTCTTATAAAGATTTCTGGAAACTGGGTATATATATTTAGTAAAAGAATAGAATATGGGTTTTCAGTTAGGCTGTACCAACTAGAAAAATTGAGGCAAGATTGACTAAGTCAATCTTGGGGACTAGGTGTCTTTCAAATGTTTTAATTAACTCTGAAGGTTAATTAAATATACTTGTGGATGCAATTAATAAGGAATTAATCATTGGGCCAAAATGGACTTGACTATTTCAAATGAAGTTTAGGTTCTTTAAACCAAGCTGATTAATCACATAGGCTAATCAGTTTAATTGATAGGACATCAATTAACCGGCAGAAAACTGAATACATGCAAAGGTTCATGGGTATTCAGGTTTGATCAGCTTGTTCCCAGTTAAAATATTGATAGCTGAGTTTTGGGATGTGTATATTCCACAGGGTTTTGGCGCCGAGAGCTGAGAAAGCTCCATTCCAAATCAATACATTGAGACAGAAGGTGTCATGCAATTCCTACTCATTTTAGGTTAATTCTGATAGGCTGAGAAATTTGGGGATTTTTTGGGTAAAGATCTGGGTTTGAATGACATGAATGCCATAGACCATGTGACATTAATCATAGGTTGATTTGGGAACCAGAGGAGGTTTCAGCCAAATATGCTCCACATGGTATTTAAGCAAAAACAGCTAAATTTTAATAAAGATATATTGTCAATTTTGACGCTTTCCCCTCAATTACTTTTTCAATTATTATTTCTTTGTTGTTGTTGTTCAAAAGAGAAAAATTTGGAATACTTTGTGTGGAAACAGCTGCTGCTAGGAAATAATTTCCTACAAGTTCTCTTGAGGAAGCTTGGGCAAGTCTGGAGGTGACAAAGACTATACCCCAGGAGTCTTTGACAGAAGTAAAAGCCAAGTTTGAAGAATCTTATTCCAATTACTTTGCAAAAGAAGGAACTCCTGCTCAAGGAAATTAAATCTATGTGTGAGATTTGTGGAACCTGTTAGTAGGATTTGAAAAAAACTTACAACAGGTGAAATTCAAGGAAAACTGTGAGATTGAGCCCCTAAGAGCAAGAGAGGAAAAGAGTGTCAAGATAATAGCTAGATGGCGGGATGACAACAAAGTGTTATCCCATAAAATTGCCTCCCTGGAGGCAAAGCTCATCAAAGCTTTGTCACAAGAAGGTTAAAGCAATAAGAGTCAGCAAGGACAGGATAATAGTAAGTTGGACTGGTTGGACCTGGGTCCTTCACATACCTCCTGTTGATGATCCTAGCTCTGAACTGCAGGAGATCTGGGAGGCAATTTGAAAACTCAAGGCTAAAATCAGACAACAAGATGCTGCTGCTGCTGCCTCAGCCCCACCTCTGCCTACACCTGATCCACGAGTAACTGTGCTGATTAGAAAAATGGCAGGGCTCAAAGAAGAAGTTGAAGCTTTGTGTGCCACTATGATGTCCTCTGGTGTCACACCCTTTATGTCAAAGAAGAAGGCTGTTGCCCTGTAAGCAAAGATGAATCTCAAATCAAGTGTGCTACCTGGCATGCACATTTGAAACATGATTTTAATATAGTCACCCACAATTACAAGGCTCTGATTCTGATTTACAAGAGATGAGAAAACAAACCAAAAGCATGGATGAACGTTTCTCTCCCCTCATTGTGCAGGTGCAAGAGATTGTATTCACAAATTGCTGGAGTTTGTGCTGCTGCAGCTGTGCAGCAAATACAGATAGATGACACCCTTCAAGTAGCAACTGTCTCTAGAGATACCAGGGTCCAGCAGGCAACCACTCTCACAACCTTAGAAAAGAGTGTACATCATCTATAGGCTCTTCAGCCTCCCTCCAAGAGCAAAGCTGGTTTACCTCTAAGATTCATGTGATAAACTCTAACTCTCAAGACAGTATCAATGGCTCTGCTATTAGTGGCATTGATCCTAACTATAAGCCATCCTTAAAAAGGTGTTTGATCCCAAAACCTCAATCATTGTTGTCTTCCTCACTATCTATGAGACAGCTATGCATCAAGCACCTGAAAAGCTTAAGAAATAAACACATTCTGAAAGGTATCTGTCCTACATACCAAGAGGTAGTGGTTCCTGAAATAGTTAACATCATCACTTGGGCCCAGATGAAGAATATATTTTGATTGTGAGTTTCGAGGGGACTTGAGCTAGGAAGTTAAAAAATACACCTTTATGTACATTTCTTTCAAGCCCAGGAAATTTTTTAGGGGTTTTAATTGCTTCTACATAGAGGTTCAAAAGCTAATTGTTAACTGCCATCTTGCTGTGAAAGAAGCTTACACCACTTGCGCCAATGCACTTAAAGCCAACCAGCTCCTATATTTGTGCTTTAAAGCTCATAAGCTAATGTTGTCTTTGATGAAGGGAATCAAGAACCTCTTACCAGATATAAATCTGACACATAATAGTCCTGTGATTAGAGAGGCACACTATAACTCAACTAGTTTAGAAAACCAACCTCCCTGGATTATGACCCTTGACAATAATGGACAACCTAAACACCAAGGATGACATAACTGCGGAATTTTAGGACATCATTCTTGAGTCTGTACCAATCCAAAGGTGGGGGGTGAAGATCTCAGAAGCTATTTGGGAAAAGACCAGTCAACTTAGAGGCAGGGACACTCTCTATTGACTGCCCATCTCAGTCTCCTCCTATTGCTGCTCTTGCCACACCCCCTACTGTGCCTGGCTCTACATCCTTGCCCAACACATCTTTCATCTTTAATCTCTTCCATGACCTGCCTAGTGAATCTGATTCAAATGAATCTAAAGACAACAAATCAGTGGTCATGGGTACACTGTACTAGCTATCCCTGATACTATCTCTGTACCTTAAAAATTATGCTCTGGGAAAACAACTACCACTGAGGTAGTACCTGGTTCCTCTGATACTCAAGAAATGATTGCTTGCCCTTACCTTGCCCAAGATAGCTGGGCACTAGTGTGAGTTAAGTCTTCTGCTGAAGCTAATAATTTGGCCAAAGCTATATTTGAGAATGTGCAGGTCTTCCTACCTTTGCAACTTGTGTATAAGGAGATCCCAGCCCTCCACTTTACTTTAGAGAAATGAGTAAAAGAACTCACCGCCTATAAAGAAGTTTTAGCTATTCTACTCCCCTTTGGGAGAGATATCACTCAAATAAAAGTAGATGTTCAAAAATTGAAGATTAAGACCATACTATACACATGGTCCCCTGTTAATGTGATCTCATTAAAGCTCATGAAAAATCTTAAGCTTTCCCCAGATCTCAGCTATAATCAGTCTTATAGTATAGCTGGATTTTCAATCACCTGCGCCATTGTAGCATACTATGCTTTTTTTCTTTGCTTTGGGAAGCTGTTTTTATCTTCCTCTTTGATGGTCTTAGAGAATGAGACCTATGATCCCCTGATTAATACCCAGTTCCTCTGAGAGTATAATGGTATTATTAAACTCAAGGAAGGATTTTTATCTCTCTTGAATTATAACATGTCCCTTATATTTGAAGAGCCTGTTTGCCTCCCAGGAAAGTGATTGAAAAACTTTTGTGTTGAAATATCCTACAGAAATATTATCTTTGAAGTTTAGAATGCACTCTTATAACCTCAAGTTCACACCATTATCTTGTCCTGATGAAGAAGAAGTCCCTCTACTGGCTCCCCATGCCTTCTATATCCCTCCTAGATTGCAGGTGATAGTAGAATCTCAGGTTCCATACAAATTACTTACCAAGGCATTCATGGAATTGTACGCTCCTGAGTCTTTAAGAAGAAATGAACCCCGCCTATGCCCTGGAGTCCTGGATGTCACTCATAAGGAACCTGTCCATCTGCTATTAGCTAACTTACTGTTATTCCAATGCAAGTTAATAAGGGGCACATACTTAGAAACAACTGTCTTTTGAGTGCCCCAGCTGTTAATCCTCTCCACCCCTTTAGGAAATTCAGTGATCTTGCCTTACCAGAAGCTGAGCCACAAGTCTTGTCTCTCTTTTCTGCCCAAGACTTCCTGCAACTAACCCCAGTCCAACAATATGAGGTACTAAAGCTTCTGGATCAATTTTCAGACATCTTTGCACAAGGCCCCAACAATTATGGATTGGCCAAAGGGGTCATACATAAAATTTATACATGTTATGCTTCTCCATTTAGAGCAAAATCTTATTGCCATAGCAGAGTTGAGGACGCTCAGGTCTCTAAAGAGCTAAACAACTTTTTAATGCCGGGTTTCCAGCCCCCTCTCAAAGCCCCTAGGCTTCTCTGCTTTTGATCATGAAGAAGAAGGATGGTGGGCATTGTATTATGATGGATTACCAACGCCTCAATCCCCTTAATAAGAAAAATTATTACCCTCTGCCTCAAATTAATGATACTCTATGTTGACAAAGAGGCTCTAATTTTTTCTCTGCCATGGATCTTGCTCTAGGATATTAGCAAGTAGACCTTTCTCCCACATATATAGATAAAGTTGCTCTAATCACATCTGAAGGGCTTTTTAAACCCATTCACATACCCCAAAGATTGTGTAATGTACCTGCTACTTTCTAGTAAGCTATGGAATCTATTCTCTGCAAATAGAGTTTTCTTGTGTGATAGTGTATTTGGACAACATCAAGGTCTTCAGTGCCACTTTTACTGAACACTCTTATCACCTGAAAGCTTTATTCCTCAATATATAAAAGCTGGCCTTAAAATTAAGCCATCAAAACATTCTTTCTTCAAGGAGCATCTGGAGTTTTTGGGACATGAGGTTACATAAAAAGGAATTTGACCTATAAATAATAAGGTGGATGATATCAATAAAATGTTGCCCACTACCAACCTTCAAGAAGTACAAGTTATCCTAGAGATGATGAGATACTATTGTCAGTTCATACATGATTTTGCTGAGATCAGCAAGCCCTTAGTCCAGCTACTAAATATGTACCTTTTGAGTGGACTGAGAGTCAACAACAATCCTTTGAAGTCTTGAAACAGAAGATCAAGGAAGCTCACATTCCAGTGTACTCTAATTATGACAAAGAGTTTATCTTGTTTACAGATGCTAGTGGGGTTGCTGTGGGAGCCATCCTGGCCCAACTAAACAACAAAGGAGTATATCATACTGTTGCTTATTTTTCCTGCATTCTCAACAAGCACAAGAAGAACTATAGTGTTACCAAGAAAGAGGTTTAGCAGTATTACATAAAGTTAAGCAATCTCAGCACTACATCTATGGCACACACTTCACAGTGGTCACTGATCACTCCGTCCTTTGTTGGCTTCATAAGCTAAAGGAACCCAAAGGATAGCTAGCCTGATGGGCCTTACGTATACAAGACTACAATTTTACTGTGGTTCATTATCCTGGGATTCAGCACCAAAACACTGATGTTCTGTCCTAAATACCTATCCTAGCTCTGCATCCTGAAGAGGCCAATCAGTTGTACATGCTCATAGGCCACCCTAATTTGTGAGAATCTGAACCTGGAGATAATTGTCTGGCTTTACAGAAGTTATTTGTGGATACTGTAGTTAGGGGTACTCAACTTTTCAAGAAATTTGGGTCTCTATATCTATCTTACATCCGTCCAAGATTGCAAGTATTGGTTATGTTACAAGTTCATCTAGACACCAGGTATAGTAGGGTATCTAAGACTTATGATTGGCTGGTAAAAAAAACTACTGGGAAAAAATGCAAATATTAGTCCCTGATGTTCTGGCCTCCTGCCATGAATATCAACTACAGCACACTTGTCCCAAACAGCACAAGTTTAAATTAATGTTACCTAAACACATATTTCACATTGTCAGTGTGAATGCTGTGGGTCCCCTACCTTGTCTTATTCTGGATGTTGGTTTATCCTCATAATGGTGGAACATTTCAGTAAGTGATTAGAGGCTAGGTGCCAGAAATTTGAGCTATCTAAACTAGCTAAATCTATGTGATAAAGTTTATCTAAAATAAAGTATAGATAAAGTGTACTAATAATCCTAAGGCTATTTAAAGCTTAATAAATACCACTTTCAAAAGCTGAATAAAATCAATAAAAAAGTAAAAATTTTAAGTGTAAGGTTAAAATCTGTGTTTATTAAACTCATATGGATTGATAATAAGTCTGAATCATTTATCTCAATGATGGCATAGCAATTGGATAATGAAAATCAACTTTGAGAGTCCTTTTTAAAATTTATCAATGAGGGATTTCCTTTGACCCAAAAGAAAATAAAGCAGAGCTTCAATTTTGCAACACTAGGGCTACCAAAGATATTACAGCAAAAACCACAGCCATGTTTTTAGTTCAAGACATATTCTATTGCTATGGCTGTCCTCAGGTGCTCCTTTCTAGTAATGGGATCAATTTCAACAATTTATTAGTAACTTCATTAGTGGAAGCCATGGGTACCTATCAATCCTTTGCTGCACCTTACAACCCATATACTAATGGTACTGTAGAATGGTCCAATTCCACTATGGTCTCTATAATGCGCAAGTTGACCCATTAAGATGCCTCTCACTGGGACTTATATCTGCCAGCTGCCCTTTTTGCTTATCACCTGAGTAAGCAGTGTACTACTGGGGTCTCCCCATTTGTAATGTTGTATGTGCAAGAAGCCACTACCCCCTCAACCTTGGGACATACATTGGTTGAGCTAGACACTGCGCTTGATCCCAAACAGCAAGTCAGATAGCTGGTTAATAAGGACATAGACATTCTGGCAACTGCCTATACCTCTGCTTATAAGGCTATGCCTTTGGAATTGTTGCCTTTCAATGCATCATGTGCCCCTGTCTCTGAGTTAAACATTGGAGATCAAGTCTTCTATTACAAACATTGGATAGGTGGCTGTGCTCATAAGATAGACTCTCTCTGGGCCAGCCCCTTACTGTTTTTTAAGACAGGCCCTGAGTACAATCTAAAGATGAATTCCTACAGACATCCCTTTCCTGAGTTCATAATAAGTTCTTCTGCGCCTATCATTCTCATGAGTCTAATCTTGTGTTAGGATCTGTTGTGAATTCTAATTCACTTGGGGCTTTGATTGGCCTAGTGAATGATATTCTGAAGATTGATTCCTTCAAAAATTTTGCTTTTGCTTTTGACCTGTAGATTTCTCTTTACCCAAATACAAGTTGACATCAATATCTGAACCTTCAAGATTCTTACCAGCCTCTCATCATTT
This sequence comes from Entomophthora muscae, assembly GCA_014839935.2. Lineage (NCBI taxonomy): Eukaryota > Fungi > Entomophthoromycota > Entomophthoromycetes > Entomophthorales > Entomophthoraceae > Entomophthora > Entomophthora muscae. The sequence goes on along the minus strand of QTSX02000299.1, from coordinate 69,330 downwards.
TTAGTATCTCCACTAAGGTTACTAGGATCAAACCTTTGGGTATAAAATTGGATTTCCTTTTCACCAAAAAAGTTCCTTTTTCTCATTAATTTTTTCATTGAATCTTTAGCGCTCCTTTTTTATTTGCTAGGAAGATATCTATTACTCATACTCAGATCAAACAGTATTAAATCCAGAACCTCAAGTCTTATGTCTTTGTGACTTTTGTCCAAGTTCTTTATTATATCAAATAATAAATTGCAACTTGAAATTTTTTGAGTTAAGGCCCCCATATTGTTGCAACCAAGTTCCCAGACTTGTCTGCTAACATATCTTACAATGCACAGGGGGCACTCAATGAGTTGCCCCTTGATGTATCTAACAATATGAAACAATCAGATAGCAATGTCAAACATTGGCGCTTCCTCCTAATTAGGAGCACTGCCAATTCAACCTGCTGATCCAGCACAAGTTATTCCTCAGCTTCAATCTTTACATGGAACGTGCCACCATGCCACCCCCTTGTGGCCCAGTGGCTTTCCCATATCATATAATAATTTTAGTATTCTGCAAGTAACAATACCTTATTCTTATTATTCCTGTCCTTTCTATTGGACTGTTATCTTCCCCAATTCAAGTACTGAATCCTCATTGGTTCAGTTGCAACAGTGGTAGCAGCAGTAGGTTGACAACCTACCTAAAGAAAAAATTCCCCCCAAGAAAGGACAGAGTACGGGCTGTATGGCTACTCCCCACTAAGAAAATTTCCTACCAATCCCCAAGGGGGACATCCCCAACAGATACGTCATATATCAAGATCAACTGGTACTTAAAAGTGTGTACAACCAACTCTGCCTTGGGCAGCGCAGCACTAGTGTCACCCCACCCCAGTCAGATCTGTTGCAACATATGCTCAACCTCCAGTTGGAAACCTTTGCAGGTGGTGTGGACGGGGTCTACATTGTCAGTTGGCTCCACTTCACTGAGAGCCATCTCTGTGTATGTCAGGTACCTGAGCCTATGTGGGTTTCCACTGCTTCAGGCCGCCTTACTGGACCTGCTGCAGTTTGGCTCACCACCTGGGCCAGCCAAGAGATAGAGATCACCTGGGCGTCATTCAGGGATGCTGCAAAGTCCTGCTACAGTGAGGCATTCTCACCCATTGTGGTAGGGACTCCCCTCCTGGCTATCAAACATACTGGTTCCATTCCTGAATACCTTGCCATTGCCCCAGAAGCCGTAACCAACAGAAACACCATGCTTCTTACCTTGATAGTCAATGGGTTAAAACCCCATATCTGCAAGTGGGTTCCCGTAGGTTATTGTACCTCCATTGATGGATGTTACAAAGCCATTGTGGAGGCCAATAACCAAGCTTCAATGGGCTTCTGCAGATCCAATGATGCACCCCCTCAACCTTGTCCTGCGCCTGGCAGCACTCACAACCAAGTGGGCTGCCACCAGCCACACCAACAAGAAAATGAGATCAAACATCCCCACAAAGTGAAAATTCAGTTAGCATAAATTGAGGACCCGGGAAAAGCCTGGGGGCTGTAGTTACAAGAGGTTCTATAACCCCACTTGATCCTTACTCTCAATCCATTCTAGCAAAGAACCCCTGCAACTACAACATTCACAAAGTTGAAACCCTCAACATCTTCCAAGTTCACAGCAACAACCCCATACTTCAAGCCAGTCACTCTCCAAATAAAGTAACTTGCTTGGTCTATCCCATTTTTCCTGTGGGAACACCCACAAACTAATGGAAAATACTGGGGCCAACCACACTATGATTGACCAGACATTCACTGACTTCCAACAATTAGACCAAGTGCCTAGCAGGTTCAAGGCAGTACAAGTAGCTGACTCCTGTAGAGTTGCAATTACCCATGAGACGGTACCCTTCTCTGTGAGAATGGGGAGCCTCCAGGTTAAGCTCTCTGGACCAATCATGGCAAGGCTCAGCCACAATGTCATTGCTGTCCTTGACTGGCTTTGTCACAACCGTCCCTACATTGACTGGGATACATCTGTAATTACCCTCAATAGAAATGGGGTTGGTTTTCAGATATACCCCGTCAAACTTAGCAAGCTACTTCATGATACCGTCATTTTCAGGTTGACAGAAACAGGATCATACAATTTTAAGGGTGGGGAACTAGACTTCACTCAATGCTCAGTCAAAGTTATCTGCGCAGAACCACCTGCAGCCTTCCCCTTGATCACACCACCTCCACCAGCACTTGCTGCTCTCCTCAAGTAATATAAAGACGTTTTCAGTGAAACAAAAGACAACTACCCCTTCCCCAGGAGATCCAGCAAGCTTTACAGCTACAAGGGTTGCTTCCCAAGGCATGTCTCCTCTATTGCTTGACACTAAAAGAAGATGAAACACTCCACCAGCACCTTGTAGACGCTCTTGATAAGGGTTTTATACGCCCCTTGCTTTTGCCATATGGGGCTGCTGTCTTCTTTGTAGCCAAGAAGGACAGGTCCCTTTGCTTAGTCACAGATTACTGAGCCCTAAATGAGGTGGCTGTTAAGAACAAGTACCCCTTGCTGTTAATTGACGGCCTGTTTGACACACTTGCGGGCGCAGAGGTCTTTAGCAAGATCAATCTCACCTCAGGGTACAACCAGATCTGCATTACACCAGGGGATGAGGAAAAAACTGCCTTATGAACACACTACAGGTTGTTTGAGTGTTAGGTCATGAATTTTGGAATAACCAACACTCCTTCCATCTTTGCTATGTTAATGAACAAAGCATTTGAGGAATTGATTGGAAAGTATGTTGTTGTTGTACCTTGACAACATTATTGTCTTCATTCAAGATCAAACTACACACCTTCAACACCTCTGTGCTGTCCTTGACACCCTTCAGAAAAACTAGTTGAAGGCTAAGCCCTCCAAATGTGAATCCTTCAAGTTGGAGCTCTTGTTCCTTGGGCACACCTTCTTGCCCAAGGGATAAAGCCTGACCCTGCCAAAATAAAGGCAATCATCAATATGCCACCTCCCACCAATGTTAGTCAGGTGTATACATTCTTAGGCATGGTTGCCTATGTGTGTAAATTTATCCCCAATTGCAAAGAACCTATCACACCTCTCACTGAACTCCTGAACACTAAACAGCGCTTCCATTGGACCCCTGCCTGAGATCAAGCCTTTGAGATGTTGAAGCAGAGACTTACAATGGTACCTTTAATACAGTTTCCCAATCAAAACTGCCAATACAAACTTGAGACTGATGCCTCTGACAGAGCCATAGGGGGCGTGCTAAGGATAGAAACTGACAATGGTGTCTTCTTCCCTGTAGCATACAAATCCAGGAAGCTCACTGACTCAGAGCAATGTTATCCAATCCATGACAAAGAGTTAGCGGCAATTGTGCACTGTGTCAAGAAGTGGCGCTGTTACCTGGAAGGGGCCACCTTTCCACCCAGCATCTTGATGGACCACAAGTTCCTCCAATACTTCAACACACAGTCCCACTTGACACGCTGCCAGGAAGGCTGGGTTGAGAGCCTTTCCCCTTACCAGTTGCACATTGAATACAAGCCTGGGAAGGAGCTTGTCATGGCAGATGCCCTCTCAAGGCTCTACGTGGTGTCCATCACTGGGGATGTCAGTTTGGACCCCAATTGGCTAATGCTTTACCTCTGCCCTGAAGCAACTCAATATGAAGGCCTTAATTCAGTAACCATCTCCAAACTGAAGGACAATGAAAGTCAGTTCACCACCAATGCGGACAATGTCTGCCGCCACGCGGAGACAGGAGAAAAGACACCCTATATTCCCACCACACAGCAAGGTGACACCATAATGCACTACCACTGCAACTTGGGTCATGTCAGAGGATACAACCTTTTTGAAATCATGAAGCATAAGGTTTGGTGACCGTGTATGCTTCAAGACATCTTGGATCTCCTTAAGACATGTGTATTGTGTTAAAAGAATATGTCAAAGCCTGCATCCTCAAGTCTGTCCTACCCATTAAGGCCATGGAACCCTTCAAACAGTGGGCCCTTGACATTGTTGGACTCCCCCTCAAAGACAGATTTGGAAGAAATATAACATCACAGCCATCAACTACTTCACCCATTGACAGTAGTGTGGTCAATCATCAACCACACCGCCACCACCATCATCATCACTTGCTTCATTGGAAAGGAAATTGTGGCTTGCTTTGGACGGCCCAAATGTCTTATTACAGATGAGGGACCTGAGCTCGTGGGACATGTCATGAAGGCGTACTGCGCCAAGAATGCCCTACAACAAATATTCACAACTTAATACCATCCACAAGTCAATGGGCATGTAGAAAAATTGAATGGCTCACTGGTCCAACTGATAACAAAGCTCTCACAGGAACACACTAATACTGCATGGACTGAACATCAGCCCACTGCATTACTCATCTTGCAAGCAAGGATCAATAGAGGTATTGGGTTCAGCCCCAGCACTTGGCCTTTGGAACGCTTGATGGTTTGACAGGAGTGAAACAAGGAAGATTACAATCCATGGTTCCTGCAAAACCCCCTTGTTACCTACCCCTTCCCTGAGCCAGTGGCGCGCTAAGGTCTGAGACATAGAAAACAAACAAATTGGGAGAGGGATAAGACATCTTGAGGCCAGATACGCTATGGAAGACCCTGTCTATGCCCTCAATCCTAATTCAGCCAATTTAGAACCCAACAACTTGGAACCCTTCAAGATAGCCATGGTCTATGACAACCACACCTATCAACTCAAAGACGCCCAAGGGAACATTAATAAGCCTCACCACAATTGCTTGCACCCCTATTGCTCCATCCCCACACAAAGATTGTTAGTACAGACTGTGACAGTCCACATGTTTGGTGGTTTGCAGGCGGGGCTAATGTTGACCAAGCAAAAGTTTGGTTGTTTGTTGCAGGTAGAGGCCTAGATGGTAACATAGAACTAATAGGGGTAAGTAAGGTGAGCCTAGTAGGTAACATAGAACTACTAGGGGTAATTAAGGTGATCCTAGTAGGTAAAATAGGACTACTAGGGTAAGTAAGGCCTGGCTGGTAGGTAACAAAGGACTATCAGAGGCAGATGTTGCCTCCACCCAGCAGACGATATTGGCTGCTTTGGGCTATAGTTCTTCACCTAGCAGGAAGCTGTGGCTGCAGAAGGGTGAAGACTGAGATAGCAAGAAGGGAACTTTGTCTGTCTGGGGGAGAAGGTTTTGGACCCCTGGCAGGTAACGCGGGCTGCCAGGGAGGGGAAGAGCTCTGAGGGCTCTATGTACCCTGATACGCTTACAGGAGGTCTGTGAGCAAGCATCCTACCTAACAGACTGGTAGGGTGTCCTCGTTTATGTCCCCATGGGAGCTTTGAGGGGAGCCCAAAGTGAGCATTGGAGGGCATGGATTTGCTCAGAGGTGTCATCAAGGCGGTTTGCTTGTGGAAGCAAGCTGCAGAACTTGGTGTGATCAGGCCTCTGGGAAGTAGAGCTGATTACTCTGTGACTGAAAGCCCAGACTTAATCACCTGGGTGAGTAAAGACAATGTATAGAAATTGATCTATGGTTGGATGGCCTAAGTGGATTGCCACTTGTGAGGGCCCAGTCAAGCGCCATTTCAATGTAGACTTATGCCTGGGTCTACAGGTTCTGGTAACGGGGAATGAGATAAAGAACCAAGGTGGTTCACAGAATTGGCAGAGAAGACTAGTAAGAAGGACTGTTTGATCACAGTGAAGACTAGTTGAGGGACTGTTGGTTCATATTGAAGTTTGGAACCAAAATGATTCATTTTGCAGGTGGAACCAAGATGGTTCCTAGTGAAGATAAGTTGAAGGGCTCAGAGATCATGATGCAGGAGTAGATGGTCATGATAAAGGAGTAGTCATAGGACTAATGAGCTTTTTGGAGCCTGAAAAAGGCTGTTTGTTGAGTGAGATGAACTGATTGCTGGTTAGGCTAAAAATCTGGAAGATGTGTTTGAAGATCATGATGCAGGATTAGCTGATCATGATACAGGAGCTGGCTGAAGGATCAGAAGATGATGATGAAGAACTAGTGGTCCAGAGAAATGAGCCAATATTTTGCCAAATTGATTTGCCAAAGTGGGAAGATGTGTAATTTTTTGCCTTGGTTTAGTATTAAAATCAAGAAGGAATGTGGATAGAAGTGTGGGTAAGATATTTATTTATTTATTAAGTTCCTAGGATAGATGAAGGTATATTGCTATGAGAGCTGGATACAAAGTTGTTTTGGTGGGAAATTTTTCCTTGGATTTTACAAGATTTGTAAATATATGAGGAAAACGTTGAAGAGGTCCAGAAATAAAAATTTAAATAGTATTCTACTATTTAAATGGGTTTAGGTTGAATGCAGGGAAGACTGGTGCCGGAATAATGGACCGGTTAACGCTTTGGTGCGCAAAGAGTTGTCAATTTGAGCGGTTTGAGCAGTTTGAGCTGTGGAAAAAAAATTTCATAGTTGGATCCCAGTGGAACATCAGAAATGGTCTATTTATGCGCTTTGAATTCATTGGTTAAGTTCTGGCAGGTTTCCTGATGAAAATGACTGGTTGAAAGCCAAAAGCTTAATTTATAAGCAAGGAAATAGTGAATTAATACTTTAAGCTTTTGAGAAAGTAAGTATGTAAGCTTAAGTTATTATAGGAAAAAGTGAGCGGAAATGGTTTAAGCTTCTGAAGAAAGCCATTTTAAAGGCGGAAACTTTGGGAAAAGGACACTATAAAAAGGTGGCTGGCTGGAAAGTTACCAGGTCTTTTGGAGGTCTTTCTGGGTCTTTGACAGAATCTTTATGAGGCCTTCTGAGTTTCTGCCAAGAGGTTTTGGAAGCTTTTTGATCATCATCAAGAGCTTGGTTGGACTGATACAACCCAAGATAACGGAGCAGGAGCCCAAGAATAAGAAGCTGGATTCCAAGTCTAAGGAGCAGAAGTCCAAGACTAAGATGCAGGAGTCCAAGACCAAGAACAAGTAGTCAAAGATATTGTTGGAGGACTCCAAGTATTGACAAATTCATATTGTTCCCTTGACCCCCTTGCCATATACCAGAAGTTTTCTAAGGGAATCTTCCTTCTGAGAGTGAATAAAAGCCCATTTTGACCCCTATTTATATTTCTGAGATACATTTTCCCTTATTAGAGAATGAAAATCCCTTCCAGACAGTCCCTGGCTACAATCCAGAACACACTTTGGGGACTGGTGGACAAGAACCCCACAGAAGACCTTCCCAGATCTCCTGAAAACTCTGATCCTGGTGTCTGACAACAAGCAGGGGCAAGGGGGGTGTTGCAACCGAGTTCCCAGACTCATCTGCCAATGTATCTTACAATACACAGGGGGCGCTCAATGAGTTGCCCCTTGACGTATCTAACAACATGAACCAATTGGATGGCAATATCAAACAACAGGCGCTTTCTCCTAATTAGGAGCACTGCCAATTTGACCTGCTGATCCAGCACAAGTTATTCCTTGGCTTTGAACCTTACATGGAACACACCACCATGCCACCCCCTTGTGACCCAGTGACTTTCTCATATCATATATTAATTGTAGTATTCTGCAATAAACAACACCTTATTCTTATTATTCCTGCCCTTTCGATTGGACTGTTGTCTTCCCCAATTCAAATACTGAATCCTCATTGGTTCAGTTGCAACAATATCAAGTAGTCTCATGACATAGGTACAGCCAGGGTCAGTCAGGGCTTAGTCTGTTGTCTCCTTTGATTGAAGCCATGTATATTCAGGAAAGGGTGTCAGCTGTGACCAGCTCTTTTCCAGGCCAATACTCTATCTAGAGCTGGTAGGGAGACATGGGTTTGTCCCATACTGCTTGGTGTTGATTCAAATATTACTGTGCGTTGAAATACAGGAGAGCCTTATGGTATGTGAGAGCCCAGGGTGGAAAGGTAGCACCTTTCAGGTAGCAACACCACTTCTCAACACAATGGACGATTGCAGCTAGCCTTTTATCATGGATGGGGTAGTGTTGTTCCATATCAGTTAGATTTCTGGACTTGTATGCTACTGAAAGGAATATACCTTCATCAGTCTCTACTCTTAGCACGCCCCCTATGGCCTGGTTAGAAGTGTCTGTTTCAAGTTCATACCAGAAGTTTTGGGTGGGGAATTTTAGGATGAGTGTGGTGATGATTTTATGTTTGAGTTTCTCAACAACATGATCTCTTGTAGGCATCTATTGAAAACGTTACTTAGTATTTAACAACTCATTGAAGGGCCAATCAGCTTCACACAGTTGTTAGTGAACTTGTTTACATAAACAAAAATGCCTAAGAATTTACACACCTGGCCCACATTGGTTGGAAGTGGTATGATAATGATTGCCTTGATTTGGCAGGGTTGGGTCTTATCCTTGGGAAGAGATGGTGTGCCCAAGGAATAACAACTCTGACCCAAGGAGCTCAAACTTTGAGGACTTGTCCTTCAATTAGTGTTCATAAAGAGGATTAAGAACAGCTCAGAGATGTTGGAGGTAAGTGGCTTGCTCCTGGATGAACACAATGAGATTTTCCAGATACACCACAGCACACTTCCCAGCCAACTACCCAAAAGCCTTATTCATGAGCATGACAAAGATGGATGGTGGTTGGTCATACCAAAGTTCATGATTCACAATCAAACAACCCATAGAGAGTGTGAAAGGCTGTCTTTAACTCATCCCCAGGAGCAATGCAGATCTGGTTGTACCCTGAGATGAGATCAATATTTAAAAACTTTCACGCCTGCAAGTGTGTCAAACAGTTTGTCAATTAGCAGTAGTGGTATGTATTCTTTACGTTAACCTTTTATGGCATAGTAGTCAGTAAACAAATGAGGTGATTCACCTTTTTTAGCTATAAAGAAGACCACAGCTCTGTATAGAGATAGGGAGGGGCAGATGAAGCCCTTGTCCAAGGCGTTCAGAAGGTGCTTTCACAGCATTTTATCCTTCTTGGGTGTCAGATAGTAGAGCAGGAAAACTTTTTTTAGAAATCCTTGTAATTGTATAGCATATTGTATCTCCTGGGGAGGAGGCAGCAATCTAGTGTTTTAATGAAGACAACCTTAAACTATCTGAAGAGCTTTTGTGATGCTAGCAGGAATAGCTTGTCTGATGGGGAAGGGGAGTTAGGTTCAGAGAAGATGACTTCAACAAAAAAATATTGGTTGAAATCTAACTTCCCCTCAAAGTTGTAGGAGCCCTCTTCTGTTCAATGTACAAAATGGGTATTGTGAAGGAGCTTATTAATTTTTATAGGGTAGATCTAGAAGCCCACCCTGCTCCTATTAAGGATGATAACTGAGGTATCCCAGTTGATATAGAGACAACTGTAGCCCAACCAGTCTAGACCTGCTATTACATAATAACTGAGCCCAACCATGATAGGCCCATAGACCTGACCTGGATGCTACCCATTCTCATTGAGAAGGGGACCATCTTGTGGGTGATGGTCAATCTGCAAGAATCTGCCACATGTACTGCTTTGAAGAAGCTGGTGACTTGGTCTTTCAGTTGGGAGTCTGCAAATTATTGATTGACCATGGTGTGATTGGCCTCAGTATCTACCAGGAGTCTGTGGGGTTCCCACAGAAACAAGAGGAACAGGCCAAGCTAGTGGTTTTATTTGAGGAATGGCTGACTGGGAGCACAGGGGTGTAACTTTGTACTTGGAATCCATCTAAGGCTTCTACCTCATGTACATTATAGTTGCTGGGGTTTTCAGCAAGGAGAGATTGGGAGTATGGATCAAATGGGGTTGTAGAGCCTCTTTTGTCTACAACCACCAGGACTTTTCTGAGCTCTCAATCTGTGCTAACTGAAGCCCCCTCACAAGGGCGCCTGTTACCATTACCTTGTTGACAGCGCCCCACTTGGTTATGGGTGCTACCAGGCGTGGGACAAGGTTGAGGGGGTGCATCATTAGATCTGCAGAAGCCATTTGTGGCTTTATTTTTTTGCTTTTACAATAGCCCTGTAGCAATCACAAATGGAAGTACAGCACCCCACAGGTACCCATTTACAGATATGAGGGTTTAACCCATTGATGATAAGAGTGAGAAGCATAGCATTTCTATCAGTAATAGCTTTTGAGGTAGGGGCAAGAGCTTGCTGCCAGGCACTCAGGGAAGCTTCCTGTTTGTTTGATTGTAAGTAGAGGGGTCCCACTATAATGGGCAAAAAGGGTTTGCTGTAGCAGGACTTGGCAGCTTCTCTGAAGGCTGTCCAGATGACTTTGTGTTCCTAGCTAGCCCAGTTGATGAATCATGTAGTGGTAGGTCCTTTGAGACGCCCGGATGTGGTGGCAACCCACATGGGCTCTGATACTTGGCAAATACAGAGGTGGGTTTCTGTGGAGTGTAGCTAACTTACAATGTTGTCCCCCTCCACGCTGCCCGCAAAGGGTTCCAGCTGTAGATTCAGCATACATTGAGATAGGTACAACTGCGCCAGAGTGATGCTGATGTCACATTGTCCCAGTTGGAGTTGGTTATAGACACTGGTGAGCATTAACTGGTCTTGGTATATAGCATCACCCTTGGGGATGCTCCCATCAGGAATAGGGAGGAAGGTTTCTTGGTGAGGTGTAGCTATACCACCAGCACTCCATCCTTTCTTGGGGGTTTCTTATAGGTAGACAGTTAATTGAACCTACTGCTACTACCACTGATGCAACTGAACCAATAATAGTTCAGTATCTGAATTGGGGAAGACAGCAGTCCAATAGAAAGGACAAGAATTGGAATACATTGTAGTTCAATGGAGAAAAGCTTAATTAATATACTATATTGAGACGCCACAAGTCCACCAGGGGTGGCATGATGGCAGATTTGACATAAGGTTTGGGTTAGGAATACCTTGAGTGAGGGATCAGCATGTCAAATTATCTTCACTCCTAATTAGGATATAGTGCCTGTAATTTTCCATTGCCCGCAGATTGATTCATGCTGTTAGTCATGTTGTGGGGTGTCTCTTCTAGCGCCCTCTGTGTACCGTGAGATACGTTGGCGGGCGGGGAAGTGATTGTGGTTGACAATTTCTGCAATATGGACCTAGAGGAATGGAACCTTTATTGTATTAATTGACCTTCAACTGATCCCAGTAAAAAGATTATGTGGCCAGATCAATTTGTTCTGAGCTAAATTTTTTTGTTTATCTTGACAGGTTGGAAAACTGCTGTACACATATTTTTTAGGTCAGGTTATTTTTGCCCATTAACGCCTATATGGTAATGAGTTAAGCCTTTTACTTTTATTAAGAGGCTTGATTTCATGTGGACAGAACTGATTTTTTAGGCTGAGATATTTCCGTTTATATCAACAGGATAGAAAACTACTGTATATAGAAATATGATGGGTTATTTCTTAAGTGCAGTAGGTTAAAAGTATGGGTGCTTATGATTAGTGTCAGGATTTCTGGATACTGACTAATTAACAGATCCAACAAAGTAACGTGGGCCAGCAGTTAACTGCTCTTAGTAATAGTTTCAATAAAATAACCCGGGCCAGCAGTTAATTGCTCTTAGGAATGGTTTTGACAAAATAAGGCGGGCTGCAGGTTTGTGGAATTGATGATCAAACCATATCCTGGCATTATCAAATCCATGTATTGCAATTTATGAATGGAACATGCAACTACTGCTCATTAACTAGTTCCCTTCATCAAGCACCTCAATATGCACTCCATAATAACCATTATTCTAAACTTTAATTGTATCCTAGAACAAGAGGGCTGTCATAAGAACCTTCATCCACACTATGTCTAGCAGAGTCCAACATGGATGGGGCCGCCGGGCCAAACACTCTAAGATAAAAGGCCCTGGGCCTATTGTATTGGAGTAACTCTGATTAGTATAACAAGCATCTTGTGAAATAGTAGCCAACCGCTGGCTAGCTAGCCCTGGATAGTGGCCCATGCAGGCAGCTGAAAAGAGATTCAGCTGTGTGGCGTGTCTAGAACAAACATGGTAAGCTGAGAAAGTTGTAAAGCAAGCTTTCACAAAATCCACCCATAAAATTCTGGACCTCCTGCTGTGTTGACCTAATTCTACTTCAGTCTCTTCATAGTGTTGTGAGCTAACTCAGATAAAACGCGGGCAGACAGGACACCTTAAATCCAGTCCATTAGAATAAAAGACTGATGATTATGTATTGACTTGATGATTGATCCAAGTCCTATTTCCTTAATGTGATCCTCTCTTAGGCTTTATTAGTAGAGCAAAAGATGATACTGTTAGAATACAGTATTAATTCCTATAGTAAAATATAGAGACAACAACCCATATAACTGGATCCAGAAGTAGGAAGAACCTTCCCAAATCCTTTGGGCTTTGGGCCCAGTCAGACTTGCTACTTCTGCAGACAACAAAGTATTCCAGGCTGCAGGTTACGCCAAAGTCATAGGTTCTCTGTACTTTCCTAATGTTAGAAGACTTAGGATATCATCTGGTGAATGATAGAATACCACGGTCTGCAGATTTTCTGACAATTGGCTATATTTTCTAGGCATGTTATTGATAATGGTTTAAGCCTATAAATAGTGCTTTAATGTCATCGTTGTTATTTTGGGGTAATGTGACTTTTCAAGACGGGTGGATATTGTGGAATATACAAATAATGCACCGCACGTGAGTGAATTTTAACAGCTGCCGATCCATGGGAACCTTTTTTATTATTGTTTCGGTTGGAATCGCTTGGATTATAAATCCATGGTTGAATTTTACTGTAAAAATAATGATTTTATTGAATGAATGCTTTCAATGGGTTTAATGCAGAGTTTTGATGTTAGGATTGATGGGCATTATCAAAGCCCTCCTTCTCAGCGCAGAGGATGGATGTCGATTGTAGCTTAAGGGTTAATCCAAACAGGCAGACGGTGAAGAGGATGGCAATGATGTATGTGATTAGGTAAACAGTTTGTACCGCATCAGTACTCGATGAAGAGATCAACATGCTGTTAATGATAACCCCCATCAGACCTTGAGTCAGCAGCGTCGATCCGAGCCAGCACACAGCAACTTCACCGAACCGAAGCGGCTGCAGCCGCACCGCAACGCCCCCCGCAATGCTAAGCAAAAATCCAACCGCCAAGTTGCCGATTTGCGACGGAATCATTCCGGCAACTATCGCCCAAATACTCCACCCTGCCGCAAGCCCAATCGTAATATCGCCGACAAATGCCACCGCCGCGCTCACTACAGAGCCAAGGATTCCCAATCCAATAGTACATCCTATACCTGCCCACACTGCCTGCACTGGGCGCACTGGCCCAGAGTACTTGATGCAGACCATGGCCATCGAATAAGTAAAATACCCTAAAGGTTAGACCAATCAAATCAATCCCTACCGAAAAACCACGCTCCCGCGACGCCTCGCACGACCAATGCCGTATGCCGGCTTCGGAACAGAACAATTGCCCCCGACAAGAACAATATCACTCCAAGCAACACACCCAAAACCTGTAAAGGATCTACTCATTAACAAATCACATAACGAATTCTTACATCCTGCCAACAATAGATAAGCTTCAAGTGTTGCCATTTTCTATCCCTCACCATCCCTATATCCCCCTTAAATACTTTCCATCATCCAATATAAATTAAAGACCAACCGGCAGTGGAATTGCTGCGTTGCTACAACCGAAATATCATATCCAACCACGCCACTCCTGTTGCATTAGTTAACGTATCGTCCCCTGTTGCTGCTGTTTAATCAAATCCACCAAACTCATCAAACCAGTTTAACGCTGAACCGGAATATTTAATCAACCAGATATAAACAAATATACTGTTAAATCACTCCAACCGCCCAACCCAAGCTTCGCTCAGATCACCCTAAATATCGCTATACTCAATCCCCCGCCCCCTCAACGTCACCTTCCATATTAGGAAATCAACCAATAGCATGTCGTCATATGACATCCCAAATCCCACCATTAAGTGACCACGCCCTCCTCCCAAGGTCGATTGCAAGTCCTTCTATTTAAAAAAACTTGCAACTGACCACCTTGTCATGGTAAACAGTTGCTTATACACAAACAGACAACTCATAATAATCCATCAAACCAATCAGAATACACTAGCCCAATTTAAATTTCACCTGGGAAGCAGGCTATAAAAGCATACTGATATTTTCATCAAACAACCTGGATGTTAAAATGGTCAGAGGACGAATAACCCTTTTCAAATTTGGACACTCCCACCAAGGTCCAATCTATCCCCTCTGTACTGATTGCTGGGATGGCACTTATATACCAATACAAATTATTCCTTCCTATCTGAAAACTATTACCCACCACTCAATTACAGAGCTGTCAAGGATATTGCCTCCAGGATGGGCTCCAGATCACTCTTCTAATTAGAAAACCATCAGCTTTCAAAAAGATCTTTGCAAAATATCATCTCTCTATCTACATGCATGTTCTTTACATTTTAAACCTAAAAGAAACATGTGCCCACTCCAATCCTAACAAAGTTTTTTCTAAGAACCAGAATCCAACATTATGACATCCTTTATGGAGTTTTAAATAGGGTTGGGACAGTCACAGTGTCACAGTTATACTTTCTGGAAGTATAAAGTACAAAAATAGGGAAATTAAAGATAATGATATCTTTATTTGATAGAGCAGTGCTATATAGTTAGATAGTAAGTCAAATGATGTCTATGCAGATTCTATATATTGTATGGTTTTGGGAAGAGTTGGATTGTTTGGAGAATCAAGAGATTGGACCTAATTTGGCATCTGGATTGAGTCTTAGGGCCACCTATACCTGTTAATCAAGTCATTTCTTGGGGAAATGATTTCCTGAGAGGATAATCAAAGATGTTGTGATAACACAAATCAAAAAAATTCAGAGGAAAATTATTGTAAAAATAGCTTTAGCTTTGTATAACAGATACCGCGGCATGAAAATTTTACAAGAAGTCCTGATAAAAGAGGTGATCTTGTCCTGGATTGTATTGGCGTTGGATAACCTCTGAGGGCACCCTACTTGGTTGCCTTGAAATAGTTTCCTGGGAAAATAATATTAGTAAAAAAGAAAGAGGATTATTCAACACTAAAAGGTTGATAAAACTAGCACCCCAGGAATGGATTGATATGGTGGATACAATTTTCATAATATGCACTATCCGTCTGACTTAGAAATTACAAATATGTTCAAGGAATAGTGCAAAAGTGCGAAGCTATTGATAATAAGCCTGATTTATTATTTACTAAATTAATAAGAATACAGCCAGCCACAAGAAACTTTACATTGAGCTTATTGTGATTATAAAATATAAGATTATATGCTTTCATATCTTAAGTTATGTCCATATTTATAAAATACATGAGCTATGCAAAAAAATGTTGTTGTTTTTTCTTACCCTGTTTTATTATCCTGATAAGATACTAGTAAAATACCTGCCATAGATCTCTATAATAATGTCTCACGTTTATTCAACACAAAAATCCCCCAAATAGACAAAATGAATAATATGCTAGTAAAATAACTATAGTCCTTTTAAAAATTTAAATTACTGTTCTATAAATATTGCTTCTAATATGTCATATTAACCTCTTCCATTGAATGTGCTATGGGATTTGTTAGAAATGAATCATTAAGAAAGATTGGTATGCAAATATCAAAAGAGTTGTTTAATAAACTTTAGTTTTAAACAAATAAAGCTTATCAAAACATCACTTTATCTTCATCCAATCAAAAAACAGTCCTCCTCTTAAAAGCCTTCTACCCAGGTGGATGGATCGGCAAGCTATTACTCTTCAATGATCTCGTTAAATTCCATGTTATCCTCTGGGTTCAATCCGTTTTCAACTTCTTCCAATACAGAAACATCTTCGATCTCGCTAGGGTTTACTGAGGTTTCGGTGGTTTCTTGTACACCAGGTAAAGCGGTGGGTTCTGCCCCTTCAATGATATCGCTGGATTCTATTTCAACATTTGCATTTGTTTCACTAATGACGTCTTCATCATAAATTTCACTTGTCTCTTCCAATAAGGGTTCATCTCCAGTCTCAATAAAACTTTCTGAATCTTCTGCATTTTCTGCTACTCTGGGTGAAACAATGGGATCTTCCTCCTCAATGACCTTGGATTCCAAGCCATCATCAGAATTTGTTTCAGTGATGTCGTGGATTTCTCTTGTCTCTTCATCTGCAGAAACATCTTCAGTCTCACCAGAGATATCTGAATCTTCAGTATTTTCTGATACTTTGGGTAAAGAAAGGGGTTCAACTTCTTCAGAGTTTGCTTCGCTTGGAATATCATCAGTTGTAATTTCTATTGCCTCTTCTGATACGGTCTCTTCATTTTTGGCAGCACTCTCTTCATTTTCGGCGGCTTCTGCAGTGGAGGAGAAGGATGTAGACTCTTCCTTGTCAACAATTTCTTTGGGTTCCAAGTCGTCATCAAAGTCTTCTTCACCAGGGATGACTTTAGCGTGGATATCTCTTGGGGTTCTATGCACGGAACCATCACTTTTACCAGCTTGTCCCAGTTGGGGTGGTCCATCCTGCTCAAAAGCTTCATGGCCGGCTTTCAGGCCCAAGTAGCCCTCAACAAACTCATGGGCAATCAACTTCTCTGAGCCATCGGTTTCTCGGCCGTCAAGGGAAACCATAAGTTTCATATTCAATGTTTCATGCTTCAGATCGAGCAGAACTCTATCGAACTCGTCGTTGATAGCGCGGACCAGTGGAACCATCCGTTTGGCCCGCTCAATCACACTTTCTTGAGATTCTTCGGTAAGTGGAGCCGCCTGGCTGAGAAGGGCGGAGAGTACAGCGATGTGGATTGATTGAAATTTCATTTTAATTCCTTTTTAGCGAAAAGCCTCCATTTAAATACCCCATCTCCATAAAACATGCCACAAGGTTCAGGGCCACTAAAATTATTTACTCACACATGAGAATAATTTCACATCTAGGCTTACTTGCCACCCGGTACCAGTTTCGTTTCATGGTAAATGGAGAAGTTTTATTCCTGGCTATAGCTCAAGATATTACTTAAATCCCACATAAGCTCAACCATAAACCAGCTTAAGCTATCGCCTAAAAAACCACCCAATATAAATCCATAATTCCTACAATCAACGTATTAATAATTGGAATGTGGCGCCTAAGCCAGTTGAGCGACAGCCCACTTCTAATTGGCTTTGAGTATTTTATGTTCGGCTAAGAAAATAAAGAAGCTTCCTTGGTTCCACTCACGGCACCACGATCTTCAATACATCAAACATAAATACTAAACTAATTATTTTATTACCTTGATTAAAATCTTCGAGCTCTAGTTCCACCTCTCTACTAAAAGAGTATGTGATGAGTAGGGCTACAGCGGGTTAAAAACGTGACGATTACAGCAAATGCTGTAATCGTCCCATCCAACCTGTCTCCCTTTCGTTTTTAGGATTCCATATGTCAGAGGACAACAAAGTTTGAATAAAAAACGGCTGTAGACAACTATCTTTTCCCCAGAGATCCCAAATCATATATACACTATTCAACAAATCTATACCCTTGATCCCGAATTTAATTTGAACGCTTATATTCCATATTCTTAAAATTTGCAAGAAAAGATCCCATTTTCATCTTAAAAAGATCCAAAAAAGACATCCTCCAGCGGATGAGTACGGCTACAGTTCCAGAAAATTTGTAGCCAAGGCAATTGTCGTGCCTTTTGCATATCATCAACACTGTTCTGTAGTAATTTAGGGCACCGAGCATCTGGGCCGTGTTTGTAGCAGCTTGAGGTGCAAATTTATACAACAATTAGTCAGTTACTCTTTACTCTTAGTGCTATACCTGCTATGGGTATAGTTACAGCCTTTAACAAGACAGAAAAATAAAAAGATATAATGACAAAAACTGCTTTATTGTTTGTAACTACTGTAGACTATAAAGGGAGAAAAGATGGTTGGGTTTGGCTGGAGCAGGAAATAAGATCAGCTAATCTTTGCACAGATAGTGTGGCACAGGAATTAAATGGTAACAGAACAACTGGTTTCACGTGGCTTCCCATTTAAGGGAATTGGCACAGACCAGCCACTGTGTGGCATCAAACCTCAAACTTCCTTTGTTGAATTGTGTGTGTGTCAGAAATTGCGCCATTAATGCTATTTCAATATGGCCTTCAAATAATGATAAATGCAAAGATTTGGCTGGTTTTGCTTTCAACTTTGGGAATTCCTCACTTTCTGTAAATGGGTCTGGGTCAATAACCACCCATTCTGGAATACCATACCTTCCCTTGTCTGATCCTGGTATGGCCTCATCCCAATGTGACCCCCTTGGCCACTCTGTTTATCTAATGAGTGATCACTGTCCCTTGTCTACTATTTAAGTAGAATCAATTCTCCTAATAAAGACAAGTTTATCCACATTTGTGTTGGCTTTAATAATCTTCAAGCTTTTTCCTGTCCTTTTTGCCAAAAGGACTTTCACATCTTGTATTTCAGGAAATTAAGGGATGTGCCCTTAATTTTGCCCTGAAGGCTAACCCAAGGCTAGCTTTGAACCTCAAATCTTTTGTTATAAAGATTTCCTGCCGTGTCCTTCTGGATGTTGTCCCCAGGAGCCAAACACAAAAGTGTGTAATTGACTAAGCTATCACTTACCACATCTAGAACCTTGATTATACGGAAAATTGAAGAGAGAATTAAAAAACTGCAGAAAAATTGCGCAATTGTACAATTGTTATGTAAGTCAATCCCTGATAGATGACCCATTTTCTATCCATCTAGGGGCTGCAACAATTTTCTTGAATCCAGTGATAGGTGAGGATATTATTAGTATTGTATCAGAAGAGCTAGGACCAGTACAGTAGTTTTCAAACATGTTGAGATAAGTGTATATTAGTCTGTTTAGAACGCATGAACTCAGTCTAAAAATGAAGTCAAAGTGGATCCAGATCAATTGTAATTTAATATAAGCTCTGTAACTTTTGATTTTGTTTTCAGACTGAGTTCATGCATTCTAAACTGACCAATATACATTTTATCAACAGGGTTGAAACTAGTGTACAAAAATAGCTATTGTTTAAAGGATGACTTCTGATCACACAGAAATACTTGCAGATTAAAAGATGGTTTTACTGCAGTTGATCCGTCTCATACCTTCTCAAAGGTTAATCCCTGGGCTGCTAGCAAAAACTTCTAGGACATTCCAGCATGCATCTATTTTGGGTAATATGTAATCTAGGTTTGCACTTATCACATGCCAACCAATATTTTCAGGAAGCCAGGAATAGGTAGAGGCATTAGGTGACTCCAGACAGGGTACCGCCGGGCCAGTGGGTAATGCCCACCATAGGATGGGTGCTAACTTGATAATATAGGATACAGATTTCCCAAGCAAATACCAGGGCCCTGAATTGGGCACCATAGTGTCTACCATTCCCGCCAAAGTAATATAGAGTACTCTAAACAGTTGAGTGGATGTGGTCTTGGCTGTAGTGGGGGGTTCTGTAAAGTCACTCCCCTCTTTAGCCTTGGATAGGACAATCTTCCCATGTCACACCAAAAAATCTGCTCAGTAGCCAGCCAAGCCCCTTAATCCTCTTGAGGATTTGGCCCACACAGTTGATGAGAGATTTGTATTGACGTACCCTTCCCAGGTGGTAAATATTGGTGTTTTGAACTCTGTTCCCACCTGGGAAGAATCTCTGGTTAATTTGGATTATTTTTTTGGATTGGGCTTGCCACATTTAAAATTAATTAAGTCTAAACAACCAGGTTGCGCCACTGCTAAACTATCCAATTCCAATCCAACTGGATCAAATGCTGATTCAAATCACTCCAGTGATGCCAGCCAGCCAGGGGTGAAGTCAGAAATTATTGTAAACCCCTCCAACTCAATGGATAAGCCTTTGCAAAATTTCTCTTCTGCCCAATCAGACCCATTTCCTGGGTCTGGTGACCTTTCAAATTTGAAGCCTGTCCCTTAAAGCAAGACAGAGGACTTGTGGCCCCCTGCTTGCTCATTCTTACAAATAAAGTTTGAGCCTTTAACTCTTAAATTTTAGCAGTTCTTTGGGTTGCTTTCTTGACCCTTTAATTCTCTAAAGTGTTATTAAAGGTTTTGTCTTTCCTTACCTTGTTCCTTAGCTTTTGGGTCTCCCAATATCCTTCTGAAGTCCCTATTGATGTTGTTAACGTCAACGTTAAAGCTTACCGCTTTTGCTTAAGAGAAAGTGACTCAAATATAAAAATTGTGATTTAATTCATATGATTACCTATTATAAGTTTGATTTTGTTCCTCTTTTGCTTTTGCTCTTGTTTTTAGTTACTATACGCTTTACAAAGCTTTAATTTACGCTTTCAAAGCCGTTAGCCTGTGGTTGCTGTTCTCTGCCTTTGTCAGTGTTTCAAAGACTCCCTACTTGCTTTGGTGCTGGGTTGTCTGTGGCTAAGGTTAAAATAAAGGAAAGCCACTGCAGTTTGACTGGACCCTATTTTAGACCCAAAAAATGCTGGTGCCTTTAGCCAAGTTTGTGGTCTTTCCCCTGGCACCTGCCTTGGTGATGGTACGGTCCACCTCCCCAGATCTTTGGGGCCGTATTTTGCATTTGTTCCACTGCGTTGGTGCTAACCCTGACCAGCTCTTGCATATATTTGAGAGCATCCCAGACGTGCTCAGGATATTCTCACCACCAGTGAGAACATTGTGAGAAGCCTTGCCTGTGATGACCTTGAGTTCTCTGCCCTCAAAACTTCCCCCTTTACGCCCCCAGGTTTGCCCCCCAACACCCCTCCCCTCTGAGGACCCAATTGTCTAGGCCCAAGAAGATGGTTTGGGCACCCAAGAGTCCGCTTCCAAGTGTGCACCCTGGCTGCTTGGTGGAATGATTTTGATGGGTTTGGACTTCTATTTCCCCCAATTTTCTTCCCCGTCCTCTTTGTGGATGCCCTTTGAGCGGCCATACCAGTTTTGCACTGCATGGTGTCCTGGTGGATTTTATCTCAAGGATGGGAGCCAAACTTGATTAGTTTAGCTCCCTCTCTTACAGGTCCATTGGGCAGTTGGTTTGTGGGGTTAAGGGTGGAGTCATGAGGACAAAGTATGCAGGCAGATAATTTTACAAGTCTTTGAACAATAAGGGTGGCACCTTGTACCACTTTCCTTTGTGTCTTATGTATTAAGCCTCTCTAGTCCTTGCCAAGGGATCAGCAATGAGGATTGTCATGAATGACATTTTAATAATTGTATTGGAAACCTGGGAATTGAAACCAGGTCTCAGGGAAAGTCTTATGTTGACCAGAGTGGACACGAAACCGCCCAACTGCTAGTTGGGTCAAGCCCTGGACCACCAGAGATAGATGACCCCAAACAGGGGGAACAGAAACCTGCCAACCTGCCAAGCGTCAATACTGGAGGTTCAAAATCAACATTGGAGACCCTGCAATCAAACCCTGATCCTCCAAATACTACTTGAGTCACATAAAGTGGACAGGAACCTGCCCACTTGTTAAATTGCAAACCTGAGTTGACAAGTTACTCCAAGACCTGCCGGTCTCCCAAGGACAATTCCCTGAATGGTCACCAGATTGATGCCAACCTTGCGCCATCAAAGATTTGGACCTATGCAGAGGTTTTAGCTTGCCTTAAAGAGGTTAAAACAACCCCTACTGTTAACTCTGCCAATGACCGCCAGTAGCTGCCAGTCTTCTGTCCAGAATGGGTAGTACAATTGGTCTACTCAGGTGATGTGGCAAACAGTGGCAGCGGAACAAAACATTGCCACTCCTGTTCACCAGGCAAGCAAAACCAAGATCTGCCGCCCTCAAAACTCTAAGCCAAGATCCATGCCTGCCAGTGCCTTTTCTGCAAACCTGAACCCTGCAAAAATTAAAGAAGAAAAAACCCATGGTATAAAAGCCCCAGCGGTATGGTGATGACCCCATAATCATTTTTGATAATAAAGTTTTATGAACCTTTGGTTTGAACAAATCTTATCTTATCTAGTCTTAGTAATCTTTCATCTTAACTCTGGTCAAGTAGACCATCAGGCAACCACCCCATCTGGAGACCAACCTGCTGAATTGCTCCAGGCATTATACCGCCCCCAGGAGCTCCCTTTGGACTTGTGCATTTTACCAAATACCTGCCCAACCCTGCCTACGCAGAGTACAACTTGGAGACCATCCTCATTGCCAATCCCTTAGCATTGACTATAGAAACTGAATACATAGGACATGAAGGAAAGAGAATCAAGGTGCCGCCCTTATTGTTCAAAGACTTGTAAAATTATCTGCATGCCTACTTCATTCCCATGACTCTGCCCTTAACCCCGCAGCCTGACTGCCCAACAGAGACCCCCACCGCGGCTGAGACTACGTCCACCCAACTGTTTGGAGACTCTACATTACTTTGACGGGAATGGTAGACACTATGGTGCCCAATTCAGGGCCCTGGTCTTTGCTGGGGCAATCTATTTCCTATATGATCAAGTTAGCACCCATCCTATGGTGGGTATTACCCTCTGGTCCAGCTGTATTCCAACCCAAGCCAATCAATGCCTCTACCTATGCCTGGCTTCCTGACAAGGATGGTCTCCAAGTAGGCAGGTTGGGCGGGTATTTGGTAAAGTACACAGGTGCAAAGGGGGCTCCAGGGGAACGGTATAGTGCCTGAGGCAGGTTGGCAGGCTAGTTATTGGAGGGGGTGGTTGCCTGGTTGTCTACTTGGCCGACATTGAGATGAAAGATCACTAAGTCTAGTTAAGGTAGAATTTGTTCAACCCAAAGGTTCATAAAACTTTATTAACAAAAATGACAATGGGATCATCCCCATACTGCCAGGGTTCTTATACCAAGTGGTTTTGCTTCTTTGCTTTTTGCGGACTTCAGGCCCATGGACAGTTCACTGGCAGGGCATGAACCTTGGCTTCTGGTTTTGAGGGCGGCAGAACCTAGTTGTGCTTGCTCTGATGAACAGAAGTGATGATGCTTTGTTCTGCTGCTACTATTCACCACATTTCCTGAGCACTCAAATTGTATTACCCATTCTGGACTAGAGAATGGCATTAGCTGGTGATCATTGGTGGGGCTGGCAGAAGGCCTTGTTGTAACCTTCTTTAGGAAAGCTACAACTTCTGTGTAGGTCTGGGTCTTTGGTGGCACAAGGTTAACAGCAATCTGATGACCATTTGGGGAATCATCCTTAAGAGTCTGGCAGGTCTCAGAGTAATTAACCAACTTGGGTTTACAACTCAGCAAGTTGGTGGGTCCCTATCCATCCTGGATGACTCAATTAGCCTTTGGAGGATTGGAGTTTGATTCCAGGGTTTCCCATGTTGACTTTAAACTTCCATTCTCAACACTTGGCAGGCTGACAGGTTCCTGTTTCTCCTGGTTGGGGCAAGGCATCTCTGGCGGGCCAGAGCTTGGCCTAGATGGCAGTCTGACAGGCTCCTATCTACCCTGGTCAACGCAAGGCTTTTCCTGAGACCTGGGGTTTGAGCCCTAGGTTTTCAATACAAATATTGAAGTGTCATTAATGACAAATAAAATATTGTTATCTTCACCCAGCACAGGTGGTCCTTGCTGGTGTGGAGGTTTTAGTAGCCTCAGTATCACTTCTTTCTATCCTGAACATACTTTTGATTCAAAACTTAAAAATATGGCTAATTAGGAGATTCACATTTGGGGGTTCCAACCTGGCACCGCTGCAGAGCTTGATGTAAAAGTAGGGCGGCCAAAATAGCTGTAGGTGGTGCTGGGGTGCTTGACATAAAATTAGGACAATGCCTTGGCACCCAAAAAAATTGTTGGGCAGCGCCTGCAGCCTTTCTGGAGAGGTGCGGCAGCGCTTATTATTGGATATTTTTTTGTAGTGGTCAAAAGCCCTTCACCAATTGCATACCTGTCAGGGATCCAACCTGTGGGGGGTTCCTGAGGACTTGCGGGCGGACGGCCTGCGGGCCTAGCAGGGAGAGCCCACAACAGGATTGGGACTAACTTTACAATATAAGAATACAATTTTCCAAGGATTGCCCAAGGTCCGCTTGTAGGCACCATGGAATCAATCAACCCAGTGAGGGTGATATACATCACCCCAAATATTTGGGTGGAAGTGGATTCATCAGTGGCAACAGATTCTTGC
This sequence comes from Entomophthora muscae, assembly GCA_014839935.2. Classification (NCBI taxonomy): domain Eukaryota; kingdom Fungi; phylum Entomophthoromycota; class Entomophthoromycetes; order Entomophthorales; family Entomophthoraceae; genus Entomophthora; species Entomophthora muscae. Next base: position 45,245 of record QTSX02000299.1, on the reverse strand, counting down.
GGGCGGTTGGGCCGCAGGGTGAGGGGCGGCATCATTGGAACTAAATACACGGGCAGGAAATTATACTTGTCTCGGAATAGCAGAGGAGGTATGGTGATTTTGATGCCTTCTCTGTATACAGTTTCAGTCTCTAGTTCTAGCTTTGGGGTCGTGGATTAGGAATTCCTCCAGAGTAAACTCTGAATGCGCGGGTTGGGTGGGTACTCAGTGAAATGTACAGGCTGTAGGGAGCTCCTGGTGGACAGTAAAGTTTGGGCAGCTGGTCCAGGGTTTCTTGGAGTATGTGGGCACAGGGAACAGGGATGCAAGGAGTAGACTGTAGATGAAGTAAAACTAATAACAATTAGTATGATCTGGTTGAACCAAAGTTTCATATCACTTTATTGCAAGAATGGCAATGGGCAGCTTCCTGGCAGCCCAGAGTATAAGTATGCCCATCTGTCATGACAAAACTTTCAAAGATTTTCATGGCCCGGGTTTCCCCATCTACTAGGTCCTCACAGTCCTTGGTGGCAACAATCATGGGGGTTATTTCATTGGCTGACTTGCAACTAGAGCACTCCAATTCCTTAACCAGGTCACGGGACGGGTCATCTCTGGGTGGCCCGCTTCTTATAGAAGGTATCTTAGTTTCTTCTTCTGTAGTGGCCTGGGTTATTCTGGGGTCTGTGGCTAACCCAGCCTGTTGATTGGTTGGGTTAACAGGAACTTCTAGTGCAGGGGGCATTATTGTAGTCAAACTTGATTCATCAAACTTCAGGAGATTCTCCGAAGTCAAATCCGATTCTAATTTGAACCCCAAAAACTGCGGGCAGCCGGGTGGCTGGGCCTGCGGGCTGGCGGCCTGCAGGGTGTCAGGGTTCAACTCCCATAGTCAAGGCCTTTTGATTATCATAGTTGACAGGAGTTTGTCACTCGTGACAATACCTACAACTTTTATAATTTATTTCATGACATTTGGTTCTTGTAATTTCTGTCCTGCAAGCTCTGCATGATTGGCATCACTGATAGACAAAAATCCCAACACTTATAGTAAGAAATAATAAGTTTATTGTGAATTAATAGGCTGAAAATTCATAGTTTTTTAGGATGGCACAATGTTAAAGGATATCTAGGGGTTATCTAATTTGTTCTCTAAAGTAGAGTCAAGAAAGTTGTTGCTTTGAGGGATCAAGTGCCTTTGTAGTTGTCCCAGTGGAGCTGAACTCTTAGAGAGGATTTTGGAAGTAGCATCCTGTCCAAATTTTTGTGACAATGGGAGGTTGAATATTAATTTCTAGGCATGGGAGATGAGCCCAAGTTGCTCACTGAGCAAAGAAGTTCACCCTTAGACTCAGGATATATGAAATCTGGCAACCGCCAGAATTAACTCATTCCACAATTTGACTTACTATATGTCAACAATCAGAATTAAAAAATACTTTAATGTCAACAGCATTGAAAAGTCATAATTAAGTTTTAACTCATGCAGATTACTAAATGTTGACACTTTTTTAATAAGCAGAAACGTGTTTCCTGAACATTTTATTTAATAAAATTAAGCTTCAAGATACTTTTTAGGGTAATGTGACAACATAGATTTTAATAAGTCCATAAAAAATTTTACATGTCAATAAAAAAAATTCATAAAAATACACTTCAAAAATAATTCACTATGAAAATAGCTCTTTACTATAATAATTTTTTGCCACTTATAAAAACAAAAAAATCCAATACATAAAAGATACTACATAAAATTTCATGTATTATATGAAATATAATAGTCAGAAACAGTAATATAAAGTTTTTTCTATATTGAAAACTACAAAAAACATATAATTTACTAGTAAAATACCAATATAGGCCATGTAATACAGTCTAAAGCATCAAACTATCAATAGAAAATCAATAATTTTTATAAAAAAGTATATTAAATTATCAATGGGTTATTTAGAATATTTATTTATTTAAAAATATTATACTTAACATATAAAAACTATATACAAAATTAGACAATACTCAATAATTTTAATTAAAAGCTAAACTGTGATCATCTGTGTCATGAATGACATTTCAATACTTGTATTGAAAACTCAAGAGTTGAGCCCCAGTTCCCAAAAGATGGATTGAACCCTCCAGGACAGTCCAGGACCCGCCAACCTGTTAAGTCACAGGCTCAAATTGATGAATTACTCTGCAACCTGCCGACCTACTACAGAGAATTCCCTGAATAGTTGCCAGTCTGCCATCAAACTAGTGCCAGTGAAGACCCATATTGACAAAGGAGATGTAACCTGGCTAACAGAGGTTGGCAAAGGACCCGCTGCCAACCTGCCCAACGCCAATACTGGAGTTTTGAAACCAACATTGGAAACCCTGGAATCAAACCCTGACCATCCAAAGACTACTCAAATCACACAAAGTGGACGGGAGACTGCCCACTTGTTAAATTGCAAACCCGAGTTAACAAGTTACTCTGAGACCCGCCAGCCTCCCAAAGACAATTCCCCAAATGGTCATCAGATTGATGCCAACCTTGAGCCACCAAAGACCCAAACCTATGCAGAGTTTGCAGCTTGCCTTAAGGAGGTTAAAACAAAACCTATTTTTAACCCTGCCAATGACCACCAGCAACTGCTAGTCTTCTGCCCAGAAGGGGTAGTACAATTGGACTACTCAGGTGACATAGTGAACAGTGGTGGCAGAACAAAGCATTGTCATTTCTATTTTCCAGAGCAGGCACAACCTGGATCTGCCGCCCTTGAGACTCCAAGCCATGACCCATATCCTGCCGGTGCCTTGTCTGTGAACCTAAACCCTGAAAAAATCAAAGAAGCAAAGTCCCATGGTATAAAACCCTGGCGGTACAGTGAAGACCCCATCATCATTTTTGATAATAAAGTTTTATGAACCTTTGGTTCAAACAAATCCTACCCTATCTAGTCTTAGTGATCTTCCATCTAAATTTGGGTCAAGTAGACTACCAGGCCGCCGCCCCCTTCTGAGCCCAACCTGCTGAATTGCTCCAGGCATTATACCGCCCCCGGGAGCTCCCTTTGGACTTGTGCACTTTACCAAGTACCCCCAACCTGGCCTATTTAGAGTAAAACTTGGAAACCATTCTCATTGCTGACCCTTTGGCAAGGACTAGAAGTACCAAATACATAGGACATGAAGGAAAGAGAGTTGAGATACTGCCCTTATTATTCAAGGACAAGTACAACTACCTACCAGCGTACTTTGTTCCCATGACTCTGCCATTAACCCCAAGACCAGACCGCCCCTTGGAACCCACCACTGCTGCCAAGACCACCTCTACCCAACTGTTTGGAGTACTCTATATTACTTTGACAGGATTGGTGGATTCTGTGGTCCCCAACTCCAGACCCTGGTCCTTGCTCAGGCAATTTTTATCTTATATTATCAAGTTAGCACCCATTCTATGGTGGGTCTTACCCACCAGCTCAACCACACCTCACCCTGAGCCGCCCAATGCCTCTACCTATGACTGGCTTCCTGACATTATGACAATCCTTTACAAACACAGTAACCTGGGCCCCAAGATGTTGTTAACACTTGGGGCAACTTGTATGCTTTTTTGTGATAATCACTTATTACACCCATAAGGCAATTACCTCCCTGATACTCCCATGGATGAAGAACCAACCTGCCAAAGAATTGAAAGACCCTGCATCTAGTTCAAAACCCCAGAACCCAGCCACTTCACAAGTGCAAAATGTGAAATTAAACCAGACCCAATTAAGGTGGATATGCCCCAGATGGACAAACTCACCTTATAAGAAGCTCACCAAGCCATGCCAGTCCTCCGCCTCCACTTCCAAACCAATGCCAATTCCTACTTCAGTGACACTGAGAAAGTCTTGGGGGTGGCCGCCATGCTATCAGGAGACGCACTGGATTAGTTTGGGAAAGCCACAGCTGAAGATGTTGAATTTTGCCTTGACTATTCAAAATTTGAGGCCGAACTCATGAGCACCGGCAATGACCAAGACACCATATACTATGTGCTGAACTATATTATAGAGATCCAACAAGCAAACCGCCCTATCCAAGCCTATATTGATGAGTTTCTTAAACTTAAGGTGCATCCAAAGTTGAAGATGAATTATCTGCCATTATCTTCAGAAAGGGAGTCAATTCAGCCATGAAAGACCTGTTGAAGCACCACCTGCCTACGCTGAGCCTGGTGGAACTACTGCCCCTATGCAAAGGCCTGAGTCTAAACCAAGAATGACAGAACTTGTACCCTGCCTGAGCTGGCAGGGCCATGACGCCTAATTGACCTGGATTGTCCCCTGACAAGTTGCAACACCACTATTGAGATGGGTTGTGTTTCTAATGTCATGAGGCTGGACACCTAACCAGAGCGTGCCCTAAGAAGAATACCACTCCTGTATCCTTGGAACAAATAAACACCTCTGCACAATCTTATAAATTCATCCAAGTGACCATAGACTGTATGGGAATCAAGCGCCAGATTGAGGCTTTTCTTGACACAGGAGCTGATGAAAGCTTTATTGACGCCAACCTAGCAAAGGAACTAGGATTAACAGCTTCAGAGTGCAGCTTACAAGTAACCATGGGGAACAGTTCCCTGGACACTGGCTACGAGTGTGAACAGAAACTTCCTTTGACAATTGGACAGAACGTGTATTCAACCCCCTTGATTCTCTTATCGGGATTGCCTCACCCTCTAATACTGGGCAACTCATGGTCCAACAGACATGGCCTTACCCTAAACTATTGTGAGCAGACTGTCACCTTGGGACAACCTGAATCTTGTGACACCGTTCCGTTCTGCATGAGTCCTGGCAGAACCCCAACCAACAGACTCTTAACCATAAAGATGAAACCCAGCGTTGGGACACTACCTATTCCCCTACAGAAGTGGGACCACATATTTAGCAAAGAAGAGGCCACAAAACTACCCAACCACTCAATCTACAACCACAACATAGAACTGCTACCAGGCACCCAACTACATCACGGCCCCATCTATAGTTGCAACCACTAAGAACAAGCGGCCCTGAAAGCTTACTTGGAGGATATGACAAAAAAGGGCTTCATCCGAGTGTCAAAGGCCCTCTGCTTGTCACTGATGCTGTTTGTAGGGAAGAAGGATGGCGGAATGCGCCCCTGCATGAACTACCAAAAGCTGAATGATATTACTGTGAAGAACTGCTATCCCATCCCCAACGCCAACAACCTTTGCAATGTACTAACTGGAGCCCAGGTGTACTCAAAAATTGACCTAAGAGACGCCTTTTACCAGATCAGAGTCAAGGAGGGGGACAAATACAAGACAGCTTTCAAAACCAGATATGGGTTTTATGAATACTTAGTAATGCCATTTGGCCTATGCAACGCCCCCAGCACTTTCCAAAGGATGATTAACACTGTCCTAGGGGAATATCTTGACCACTTTTGTGTTGCATACTTAGACAACATCCTCATCTACAGCAAGACTCATGAGGAACACCTGCACCATCTGGACCTTATACTCAAAAAAATCTCCCAAGCAAACCTACACGCCAAGCTTAAGAAATGTGAATTCTTCCTGTCCAAAGTTGAATTCCTGGGATACATAGTAAAGAATGGCGGGTTTGCAATGGCACAGGACAAAGTATAAGCAATAATGTCTTGGTCAATGCCCAAATGTAGAAAAGATGTGAGAAGTTTTTTGGGCCTTGCAAATTATTGCAGGGATTCCATCCAAAAAATTTCTCACATCACTCTGCCCCTGACCCGCCTATGCTCTGACAAGGTCACCTTTTCCTGGACTCTGGAATGCACCACCACCTTTGAGACCCTGAAACTTGCCTTCACCTCTGCCCCCGTCCTAGCCATGCCCGACCCATCCAAGCCTTTTGTGCTGGAAACAGACGCATCCAACTTTGCGGTGGGTGGGGTCCTTCTTCAGGAAGGAGGGGATAGTATGCTACATCCTGTAGCTTATTACTCCAAGAAGATGTGCCTGTTGAAGGAAACTACCCAATCTACAACAAGGATATGCTTGCAATAATGAAGACCCTGAAACATTGGCGCCAATAAATATGTGGCGCCAAGTTTCCAGTAAAGGTCCTAACCAACCACAAGAACCTGGTTTATTTCTTTAAACCCAGACAGCTGAACCAAAGACAGGCCAGATGGGCCTTAGAACTGGCTGACTACACCTTGACCATTGACTATAAGCCTGGGAAGGTGAATGTGGTACCTGACGCCCTGAGTAGAAGAGCTAATCTGATCCCTTCCTCTGCAGAAACCAAGGACTACAACACACATGTACTCCTTGACCCCACCAGCCTAGGCATCCAAATGATGTTAATGAAGATCATGGCCTGTAAGCCTGAAATAATTGAGGCGCAGAAATTAGACAAGTATTCAGCGGAACTCATTGACAACTTGACCTCAGACCCAGATAGCCGACACTAAAAGATGGGATTCTCATTGAAAGGAACCACTCTGCTATTACACAACCAGATCTATGTACCAGAAGGCAAAACAATGACCAAAGTACTAGTTGATTATCATGACTCAGAGATGGCCGGCCACCCTGGCAGACTCAAGACACTCAGAGGAATCAAGAAGAATTACGCTTGGCCCCAAATAGACAAAGATGTGGCTACCTATATCAAAGGCTGTGAGACATGTGGAAGAACCAAAACCCGTAGATCCAAACCTGAAGGCCTGCTAAGACCACTATATATACCAGCGGGACCCTGGCAGTCTGTTTAAATGGATTATATTGTAGAACTGCCCCCCTCCAATGTGTTTAACGCCATCCTGGTCATGGTAGAAAGGTTTACTAAGATGTCCTATTTTGTCCCTATCACCACTCACTGCACCGCTGCAGAGACAGCTAGACACTTCCACAACCGCATCCTAACTCAACATGGTACTCCAGGGGAAATCATCACTGATATAGGACCCCAATTCACCTCCAAATACTGGACTCAGGTGATGAAGGACTTGGGGGTATAACGCTGTGTATCAGCCTCCTACCACCCACAGACCAACAAAAAGACTGAACAAGTGAACCAAATACTTGAACAATACCTAAGATGCTACGCCAACACCAATCAAGATAACTGGGCAGAGATGCTACCCATGGCACAGTATGCTACCAAAAGCAAAGACCATGCATCTACCAGAATGTCCCCCTTCAAAGCCAATTATGGCTTTGACCCATCCTGGGATCCCAGTATTGGTAGTAAGTAAACAAACCTGTCAGGATGAACATGGATTGAACAGATATACGACACCCAACAAACCTGTCTTAAGAACCTGACCCGTGCTGTCCAGACTTATAAGGCATTTGCGGACAAAAAGAGGACCCCTGGGAAACCGTTGAAAGTAGGAGAAAAAGTCTATCTGGATTCTCAAAACGTGCCTCTGAATGTCCCCTGTATGAAGTTAGCCCGCAGAAGAAGTGGCCCCTACAAGATCACCAAGCTAGTAGGTGAAGTAGCATTTGAACTAGAACTATCCCCTTGTGGAAAATACATAATGTCTTCCACCGCGCGTTTCTATTCAAGAAAAGGAAAATCCCTTCCCTACCAGAAACTCAAGACTGACCCCCCTCCTATCCAAGTAGGACACTCTGAAGAATATGAAGTTGAATATATTCATGGGGACCGTATCCACTATAAAACCCTCCAGTATTACGTCAAGTAGAAGGGATACCCACCTGAGGAAAGCACCTGGGAACCAATAAGCAACCTACCCAACGCCAATACTGGAGTTTTGAAACCAACATTGGAAACCCTGGAATCAAACCCTGACCCTCCAAAGACTACTCAAGTCACACAAAGTGGACAGGAGACCGCCCACTTGTTAAATTGCAAACCCGAGTTCTAAGTCACTCCAAGACCCGCCAGCCTCCCAAAGACAATTCCCCAAATGGTCATCAGATTGATGCCAACCTTGAGCCACCAAAGACCCAAACCTATGCAGATGTTGCAGCTTGCCTTAAGGAGGTTAAAATAAAACCTATTTTTAACTCTGCCAATGACCACCAGCAACTGCCAGTCTTCCGCCCAGAAGGGGTAGTACAATTGGACTACTCAGGTGACATAGTGAACAGTGGCGGCAGAACAAAGCATTGCCATTTCTATTTGCCAGAGCAGGCACAACCTGGATCTGCAGCCCTTGAGACTCCAAGCCATGACCCATATCCTGCCGGTGCCTTGTCTGTGAACCTAAACCCTGAAAAATCAAAGAAGCAAAGTCCCATGGTATAAAACCCTGGCGGTACAGTAAAGACCACATCATCATTTTTGATAATAAAGTTTTATGAACCTTTGGTTCAAACAAATCCTACCCTATCTAGTCTTAGTGATCTTCCATCTAAATTTGGGTCAAGTAGACTACCAGGCCACCGCCCCCTTCTGAGCCCAACCTGCTGAATTGCTCCAGGCATTATACCACCCCGGGAGCTCCCTTTGGACTTGTGCACTTTACCAAGTACCCCCAACCTGGCCTATTTAGAGTACAACTTGGAAACCATTCTCATTGCTGACCCTTTGACAAGGACTAGAAGTACCAAATACATAGGACGTGAAGGAAAGAGAGTTGAGATACTGCCCTTATTATTCAAGGACAAGTACAACTACCTACCAGCGTACTTTGTTCCCATGACTCTGCCATTAACCCCAAGACCAGACCGCCCCTTGGAACCCACCACTGTCGCCAAGACCACCTCTACCCAACTGTTTGGAGTACTCTATATTACTTTGGCAGGATTGATGGATTCTGTGGTCCCCAACTCCAGACCCTGGTCCTTGCTCAGGCAATTTTTATCTTATATTATCAAGTTAGCACCCATTCTATGGTGGGCCCTACCCGCCGGCTTGACTGCACCTCAACCTGAGCCACCCAATACCTCTACCTATGACTGGCTTCCTGAAAATCTGGTTGCTATTAAGAACTGTGGCAATTTTCTTGATGTATTCCCAATCTCTGAAAGCTTATATTTGGCCTTGATAATGTCCTTGATCTTCTCTTGATATTGTTTCTCTTTGGTGGTTCTCTTCTTCTTAGATGGGCAGCTCTCAATATCTCTGATGAATGCAGCAGTCTTCCCCTGTTGGACTTTGAGGTGCTTTTAGAAGGTGTTGTATCTGGGCTTGATTCCAAAGGAGGAATTTATATGCTTATACCAACCCTCCAAAGATGAAGTAGTTTTCATCTCATCCTCAAGAACTGCCTGGTAGCAGTTCTAGTTGGCTTTGGCTCTGGGATTGCTCCGGCGCTTAGTGACCTTACATCCAATCCACTGTAGTTTGTAATGTTCAATGAAATGGTAGAAGGCACCATCATGTTTCTTGGAATATGGATGCTGGCATAGGAGGTCAAAGGCTTGTCCTGTATGCTCTGGCTTTACAAAGCTAGTACTACAAACTTCTGAATTAAGAACTTGCATTTTCCTGATGTATCTAGATGGTGGAGCTTGTTGAGCTCAGGTAGACCCTTTAGTTGCCTGTTGACAGCCTGTTGATAATGGAAAAAACACCCCTGGACCTCTTCATCAAAGGTGTTTACAAAAGCGTTATACTGGACAGTTTCATAGTCCATGATTATAGTTGAGGGGACAAGTGCTTTATCATGAGCTTCTTGTTCTGCAACAAGGGTGGCTTCATCCTTTTCATTATCATCTGGATTGGCTCTGGTGTTATGACCAGGGGGACTCTTTTTATTACTGGGTAGGGATTCAATGCCCTTCTGAAGGATTTTAAAGGACTTTGTGTATATCTCTTCTGTTGCCCCAGGAAGCAGAAAGTAGGCAAATAGGAGCTTCTTGCCTTCAATAAGGGAATGTAAAACCCATAGTTGGTAAAAAAGGCGGGGGCATACTGCAAAGGTACCGTCACATAACCAGGTCTCTGAATCTCTTAACTGCTCCAGGTTCTGTTGTGTAGCATAGCATATAATTCTTGCCTCTGATGTAGGCCCATAATCATGTAAAAGGAACACATCATCACCATTGAACATCTTTAACTCCTCTGTCAAGTCTAACTCTCCTTGGACCATGGCAGATTTCTTATGGGGGAATAGATCATGGTGTTTGTCACATATGTACTTCACTAACTGGTCGCGGTCAGGGATAAGCTTCAGGTTCTCATTACTTAAGTGTGTGGTGGCCTTAACTTCCAGATCAGAAGCCTTGACATCTTTGGAGACTGGGACCATTTGGTAGAGGTACCACTTTAGAAGCTTTTCAATAATATTGATTGGAGCATTACATGTGTGCCCTCTTTTTTCACTAGTGACTTTATCCCATCCTTCTGTATTGATCCTGGCAGCGCAGCTTCTATCTTCACACACATAATGCTTGCTTCTTCCTGCTCTCTTCTGATTGTTGCAATTAAAAACATAGCCATCACAGACTAAACTTGCACCTCCTTTGATAGACATTAGAGGGAAAAACCAAGGGAACTTCTTTGGGAGCTTAAACTCTCCTTTGACGTTACATATATTGTGAACTTTTAGGGGATTTCATGGGCCAATTGGTGCTTGATGATAGTCAGACAGGTAATCATCAGGATCTTCTTTATTGATACTTGATGAGGAGGATGGATGTGCAGATTTGTTGGGCGGTGGAGGGGAATTATCTGGAGTTAGATTCTTGCGCTTTCTGGACTGGGATGAGCTTGATTCCTTGGAACTTGATTCCTTTGAGCTTGATTCATATGGGCTTGGCTGGGGTTCTGGCCTCTTGGGTGTCTTATTTCTTTCTTGCTTGTTTAGTGGAACCTCATCTCCATCTGATTGATACCAGCTTGGAGAAGAGGAGGGGGAAGGGGAGGGCTTTTTGCTTTCAGGGTCTGGGGTCTTCTCCTTTGTCTTCTGTTTATTTTAGGGCTCTTTGGCTGGTTTTTTGTTGGGGTAGGGACTTTGGGCCTTTCCAGAGGCTTTGGGCACTTTCTTGGTTGACTTGGGGTTCTTTTGTGGCTTCTTGGAAGATTTGTCCTACAATAATTAGAGTATAGTCATAAAGTAAGAATAATTGGTTGAAACATGAATAAATTAAATAATAATCACTTGTTTTATTTATTATTATTAATTAAATAGTTTATAGAAGTATGGAAAGTAATTTTAAAGCTAGTTTATTAGTAAAGAATAGAAAAAACTATGTTATAAAAAAAGTTGACATTATGGTAGTCACAATAGTCAAAAATATTTAATTTAGTTTGCCAGCATAAAAAAACGCTTTAATTTTGAAGCCAACATAATGACAGTCAGCAATAAAGTAACTAAACACTATGTAAATCACTTATAAAGCTTGGTTAATATTTTCCAGAGTTGGTTTTTTAAGGCCAAAATTAATATTTTTAAATTTAAAAAATTTAAAAATTTGCATATGTAACTTATGAAAACTAAATTGTAGGATTTTAGAGAGAAGTCTAAAGTATAGCCCTGGGTACTTTGGCCTAAATTATCATACCATTGTATGTGTGCTTTTTTGTTAAGCGGCAGTGTTTTACTAATAAACCAGTGAAGGTGTCAACATTCAGGCAGTCAGCGTTCTTTTATAGTAACTCTCCTATTAAAAATTGCTTGAATTATGTCACTTTGTTTGCTTAGCCAAACCCCTTTGTTGAATTTTAGGTGATGCATCAATTTGACACAAATTTGATATTATAAATACATATATAATTTCTAGTTTTATCATATGAGTTTTGGCTTAAGTGGACTTCTGGAAATAAGCTATAGTTTATCCAGTGAGTTTAGATTAACAGTAAATATCTAAATAATACAAATAACACTCTGAAAGTTGGCATGTCTTTGTTCAATGCTTATCTTAATATATATTTAATAAAAACAGTAGTATGAAATATAAAAATAGTTATTTTTTGAAAATTGTGTATTTTATTAAGAAATTTATGGATTCTTATTTGGGGTCAACATCCAAATATTACTTACTATAGTTGACCTTAATGTAAAAGTACAAAGAAACTTACATTTTCATAGTAAATTATATTAGTTTTTTAGATTAAAATCAAGCCTTTGTTTAAATGGTGTTGACATTATGTCTGTTCCTTTTTAATTTTGCAATTCTGACTTAATAATTCACTATGAAAAATTAGCTTAGTTTTGGAAATGCCCAATTCCGGCGGATAAATACTAAAATAATGTTGATTTACTGAATGTTGACAATATGTTGACATTCAGTAAGTTGACTTGCGGAATGAGTTAATTCTGGCAGTTGCTATGAAATCTCTGACAGGGCCAAAATGAACTAGACTATATCAAGTAAAGATTTGGCATCTTAAAAATGGGCTATTTAAATGTAAAAGTTAATTAATTAATACCTGTGAATATGATTAATAAGGATTTAATCATAGAGTTTAATTGTCTTGAATATGCCAAGAAAAAAGTTAATGTTAATCAAAGAGAAACCCCCTGAATAGTGGCTTAAAAGGGCTGTTTTGGAAAATTGATTAAGTTCAAAAGTGTCACTATGCTGTCTAATTAATTTTGAAAGCACTATAACACTGCCTAGTTCATGTTTTAGGTACCACCTAGAAACTTTTTTGGGCGCCATGGTGGCGCCTGGTTTGAGTTTAAAACCATTTTGATGGGGTTTAAAGTGAAATCCAATTAGAGCAGAAACTTTTAATTAAAATAATGTCTAGGTATTCAGGATTGATTAGCTATTTCCCAGGAGGGACAATGAAATTGTGGATCAGGAATAAGAATATTTCACAGGGTTTTGGTGACAGAAGCCTGGAACTCTTTAAGCCATGAAGATAAATGTTCATATTTCAGGAATATTCCTGACACCAGTATCTATATAACCAACTTAATTCTAATATGGCAAGAATTTAAAAATATCCCACTATCCAGGCCACAGGTTATTCAACAAATACCTCAAACAAGCAATATTTATGAATAAATAATTTAAGTATAAAAACAAAGCTTAAAATGAGCAAGATATTTAACTACCAAGAAAGCGCCTGCAACTTTCAGGGATCCAGCCTGTGGGGGGTTCCTGAGAACTTGCGGGCAGACAGCCCGCAGGCCCAGCAGGGAGGGCCCACCACAATATTGGGGCTAACTTTACAATATAAGATAGCAATTTGCCCAGGAGAGCCCAAGGCCCACTGGCAGGTACCATAGAATCTATCAAGCTGGTAAGAGTGATGTACATCACCCCAAATATCTGAGTGGAAGTGGATTCATTGGCAGCAACAGATTCTTGCAGGCGGTTGGGCCGCAGGATGAGAGGCAGAGTCATTGGGACCAAATATGCGGGAAGGTGGTTGTACTTGTCATGGAATAGCAGGGGAGGTATGGCAATTTTGGTGCCTTCTCTGTAAACAATTTTTGTCTCTCTAGTTCTAGCTTTGGGGTCGTGGATTAGGAATTCCTCCAGAGTAAACTCTGAATGCGCGGGTTGGGTGGGTACTCAGTGAAATGTACAGGCTGTAGGGAGCTCCTGGTGGACGGTAAAACTCAGGTGGCTGGTCTGCGGTTTCTTGGGGTTGTTGGGTGTGGGGTGCAGAACTGCAGGAGGTAGACTGTAGATAAAATAGAACTAAAATCAAATATGGAATAACCTGGTTGAACCAAAGGTTCATGTCACTTTATTTCAATAATGGCAATGGGCATCTTCCTGGCAGTCCAGGGTATAAGTATGCCCATCTGTCATGGGAAAACTTTTACAAATTTCTCTGGCCTGGGTGGTACCGTTTAACTGGTTTTTTCAGTCCTTGATGACATTCATTGCAGGAGTTAATTCATTGGCTGGTTCAAACTGGGAATACTCAGATTTCCTTTTTGGGTTGTGGGGTTGGTTATCTCTGGGTGGCCCGCGTTTATTGGGAAGTTTCTCTATTTCCTTTCCCGTGGAGGCCCAAGTTATTTCAGGTTCTATGGCTGGGCCTGCCTGCTGATTGGTCACGTTAACAGGAACCTTTAGTGTCAGAAGTGTCAATGTAGATGATTTTGATTCATCCAGCTTTATAGGGTTTTCTGAAGTCAAGTTCTGCTCTGGTTTGAGCCCAAAAATCTGCAGGCTGGCGGCCTGCAGGGTCTCAGGGTTTGAATCCTGTAGTTGAGGCTTTCCAGTAAGCATGGTCAGTAGGAGTTTGTCACTTGTGACAGCCACCACTACACAGGTGTCTGCCATCACTTTAAAAACGTCTGCCGCCATCCACCCTACCAGCCAACCTGAGCTCTCCTGCTGCCACCATGCAGGTGTAAGTCATCACCCACTCTACCAGTCAGCCAGCCCATACACATCTGGCGCCACCACACAGATATCTGCTGCCACCCACCCTGTCAGTTTGTGTGCGCCTGCTGCCACTGCGCAGGAGTCTATAGCCCACTCTGCCAGCCATCCAGCCTGCATGCACCTGCCACCACTGCACAAACGTCTGCCACCACCCACCCTTCCAGCCAGCTGCTGCCTGCTCACCTGCACCAGCTGGCCAGTCCCCCTCCACTCCCTGGGGAAATAACCAAATTGGGAAATCAAAAAAGGCACTTTCCCAAAATCCTAATTTGGGGGAACTACTGCCCAGGTTGGGAATGACCCCAGTGCAGAAAGGACTGACAAGCTCATCAACACACAAATTCATGCCTTAAATTCAGAAAGCAAGTTTGGGTGCATGAAGATGAACCAACAAACACCATGCCAATGTAAATTAGATTTTGGCCAAACATTCCCACTTGCCAACACCCAATGCCAGCCAAGAAAAAGGAATTCATAGGCCTCCAAATGTATTAAGTTCTCAATCCAATGTTTTTCTATACTTCTACCCCACAGGGGCACTACTATATAATAAGGAACTATTTCTTTATAATGGGTTATGCTATAATTAAGAGAATTGACCCTCTTTAATATCAATTTATACTTTACCCTCAAAAGAAACCAAGTCATACCTCTAAGCTTAGTGTGATGATCCATATGTAAACATTTTTGCAAGCAAGGGTTGATTTGGCTTCAAATAAAGATGCAATGCAAAGATGGTTCATGTGTTGTTGGTTTGAGGCAGGTAGAGGCCTAGTAGGAAATGATGGCTACTAGGGAAGGTAAGGCCTAACTAGTAGGTAAGACTACTAGGGGCAGATGCTGTACTCACCCAGAAGAATATATTGGCTGCTGTGGGCTAGAGGTCCTCACCCTGCAGGGAACTGTGGCTGCTAGGGGTGAGGAATTTGATATCTCAGCAGGGAACTTTAGCTGCTTGGGGTGGGGAGTGATTCAGCCTGATGGGTAGCTTTTGCTACTCAGGATGGAAGATGGTTAGACCCTGGCAGGTAATACAGGCTGCCAGGATAGAAGTGTATGTAAGCATGGTAGGGAACTTGCCTACTAGGGCTGTGAGTTTTGAACCCCTGGAGGATAGCACAGGCTGCCAGGGAGGGGAAGAGCTTTGAGGGCTCTACGTACCCTGATATGCTTACAGGAGGTCTATGAGCAAGCATCCTAACTAATGGACTGATAGGGTGTCCTTGTTTATTTCCCTGTGGGAGCTTTGGGAGAACCCAAAGTGAGCATTGGAGGGCATAGATTTGCCCAGAGGTGTCACCAAGGCGGTTTGCTTGGGGAAGCAAGCTACAGAACTTGATGTGATCAGGCCTATGGGAAGTAAAGCTGATTACTTTGCAACTGAGAGCCCAGAATTAATCACCTGGGTGATTAAAAACAACCACATAGACTTAATTAATCTATAGTTGAATGACCTAAGTGGATTGCTACTTGCAAGGGCCCAGTCAAACGCCAGTTCAATGTAGACTCATGCCTGGGTCTACAGGTTCTGGTAACAGGGACTGAGATAAAGAACCAAGGTGGTTCATAGGATGGGATCAGCAGAGAAGACTATTAAGAAGGACTGTATAATTAAAGTGAAGACTAGTTGAGGGACTATTTGTTCATGTTGAAGTTTGGAACCAAAATGGTTCATTGTGCAGGTGGAACCAAGATGGTTCCTAGTGAGGATAAGTTGTTTGAGAACTAAACAAAGCTGTTTGTGAACTAAGATGTACTGATTGCTGGTTAAGCTAAAAGAGAAGGAGTATATGGTTGAAGAGCTAGTTAAAAAACCAGAAGATGAGAGTGCAGAACTAGATATGGAGCTATAAAATGTCTTGGAAGGACTAGTCAGACTGGATACAAAGGCTGAAATGCTGATTTTGGTGTCTTAAGAGAGGAAATATTAAGATAAGAAGCAGCTAAATAAGGATTTTAACCTACCAAAGATATGATATAAAAGAATTAAATATCATATAGAAAAAAAGAAAGAGAGAAAGAAATTATTCACAGTTATTAAACTGTGAATTTATCAGAGTTGACTGAATGGGAAGAAGCCAGAAAGAGGCCGGAAACAGGACAGAGAGACTGTAAGAGCAAATAAGCAAATTTGGCCAAGAACAACTAGGAAAGTTGAGAGACAAGCAAAAGCGGGTTCAAAGGCGCAAAAAGTTAAAGAAAATGCAGGTAAATACAGAGGAACGTTGAAGAATCAAGGGTTTGAAAATCACCTATGTAAAACATAGGCAAAAGTGCTTGAGATTTTCCAGAGAAACATGACGGAAATTACGGCAAACCCGTTTGAAACGCAGAACAGTTGTTTACCCGGAGTGAGACAGCTTTGAGTTCAAACCATAGTCAAGGGCAAGTCATTTGGGTAAACTGTTCAGGGAAACAGTTCAATTGAGACATGTGATTGGTTGTGAGCCAAAGTTTGTTTGATCAGTGTTTTAAGGGCCTTGACTTAAGAGTTAAAGCCTAAAAAATGAGGAGCAGAAGCATAAATTCAGGGCTTTCATTGGCTGAAGTAAGTTATTAAGTTTAATATATTTTAGAGAGAGAAAAACAAGATAGTTTCAGCTTTGGAAAAGAAGAGTTCTGTGAAGGAATTTGGACTTGGAATAGGAGTTATAAAAGGGGGGAGCTATCTGAGGCTTCTCAGGGACTGGATAAAGTGGGTTACAAAGACCACAAAGACTACAGAAGGGGCTGAAGACCAAGTTAAAGGTGAAGAAGCCCAAGATACAGCAGCAAGTGCTAAGGACAAGAAGCTTGAGCTGGAACAGACCACAGAGCCAAAAATAAAGGTGTAGAAGCCCAAGACCAAAGCGCAGGAGTCCAAGAAAAAGGTGCAGGGGCCCAAGACCAAGTACAAGGAGTCCAAGAAGTTTTTAGATGACTCCAAGTATTAGCAAACCCATATTGCTTTACATACCCAGGCAATATATCAGAAGGCTTCAAAGGGAATCTTCCTTCTGACTGTGAATAAAAGTCTATTACAACCCCTGCCCAAATTTTCCTGTCATAAAAATAAAAGCCTTATGAGTGAGCTACCTCATAACTTTTACCCTAGCCAAGGGGAAGAGGATACCTATTGTTAAGGTTATAGAAAATTTGCCTCCAGTAATTCTTCCAAGGAGGAGTGGGAAAAAGTGACTAGGTATCTTGAGATGACAGATAGGGGGAGGGAGTTTATAGGAAATGAATTTACCAGGTTGTTACAGGATTGGTACAGGCCCACAGAGGGGCTAGCACCCGCTGAAGTACAGGTGTATATTGGGGTGCTCACCTAGTCATTAGGAAGGTGCTGGAAGAGTTTGCACTTACACAGGCCAAGTACAAGCTTTTGGCCAATCACTCACCACTGCTGGGGAATGGCAACTCCTTTAAGCCAGTCCCTGGCTATTAACCAGGACACATTTTGGGGACTGGTGGACAGGAACCCCACACTTAGTTACCCCTTCCCATGATCAGAAGATGAATCTCTTCAACTTCTTTGCTGTGCTCACAGTTACCATGGGTTTGGGACCACCAGTTCAATTCCAATCAGTATGGGCCCATGTTGAGCAATACCAAAATATGTATTATGAGGAATAGCCATAACTAGCTTCTTCTTAAACTCAGCCCTGGCCCCTACTGGGGCCCTCTAAGCCTATCATGCCCATTGCTAACTATGCTGCCAAGTATATTGAGCCCTCATACTTGGTTGGGTTAACACCATGTATGACGTGTTGTTACACTACAGAAGAAATAATGTTTTTCTGGAATGTACCAGGGCACATTTTTATAGGTTAATAATGTGAAGGTCCTTTTGATAAAGGCTGTGATTGAATAATCTGTTATGTAATACATCACACAATAGAAATCAAGGTGTATTTCTAAAATCAGAGAATTTTTCAGCCAAGTATACCCCAGTAGGCATATAATGGAAAATATGATTATAATAAATAAAGATGTTTTTTACTCTGTGAAAATAGTTGCTTTCCCCTCAATAAGTTTATGCTCTGGCTTTTAACTATAAAAAGACTATCATGAAATGAGAGAGATGATCTGAAGCTAAGAATATGAGAAGTGGAAAGCATGGAAGTGATAACCAGATAGCAGATAGTTAAATGCCAATATTTCTTTCCTGTAATCTGAGCTCATTAAATCTAAAATAAATAATTCCTTGTTATACTTTAAAAGAGTCAGGACAGGATATTGAAAAAGCAAGTATGAATTTCCTAGATCCTCTCCAGCCATCATTGATCTAGTGGCTTGCTCTTTAGTGTCATGCTCTTGATTTTTGAAAATGAGTACCTGTGTATGCTCAAGGGCTGTAACTGACTTGTACCAATGCTTTTATGTGCTTTACTTTTGGGTGCCAAGATGCCACACCAATTACTGGCAACTGTCAGAATTTAAGCTGCCTACATGTAGTATCCTCCATGACAGCAATCTTAAATTTTATTTTGGCTTTATTTTTGCAATTTTACTTAAAACTTGAAATTAAAAATTAAATTTAACTTTTAACATTAGGAAAAAAATTTTAATGTAAAAAAATTCATAAACATATAATAAAAATACAAATATTTTTTGGGAATTATTGACATGAAGGATGTTACATGTAGACAGTTTAAATGCTGACAGTTGCCCAATTAGCAATACCCATAACCAAATGCTTGTTAAATTGTGCAATTGTTTCTTTTTCACAATTGAATATTTCTTCATGGTTTTAAAATTTAATTCTGCCTGTGGGTTTGATTCCCAAGTTTTGCAGTATGTGAGCCTCACAAATTCCTGATCATTCAGGGTCATAAATGGGTATTTTTGAGGCAGAAAGGCTGTTTTTAATGGGCTTTCATGCCTGTAAGTGTGGAGATCCTTCTCCAAGGAGGTCACCAAAGTGTGTCCTGGGTCAAATTTAGGGACCAGCTGGGTTGAGGTGGTATCCTCAGGGATAATTTTTCTATGAAAAAATCAAAAGTGAGTTATCTGAAAACTGAAAAATGACTCACCACACCCCCTAATAATTATTGGCAATTGATAACTACAGAGAAAATATTTCACAGCAATTAATAAGCTACCAAAGCATCTTCATCATCTAGGGAGCAATTTAATGCTAATCTTTAGTACAAAAATATCCTGGATATCAAGGTTATTTGCACTTCTTTACTCATTCCTCAACCAAGAGTGTTATATGAATGAACAGACTAAAGTTCTGCCTCTTATGATCCTCTTGACCAGATCTAAAATTAATATCACTTGGTAAGTTCTCTTTTAAAAATGAAGAATAGGGGCCAAGATAGGCTTTATTGACAGAAGGAACATCCCCTTAGAAACCTTCAGATTTGCCACTGTTTTGGAGTTCTTTCAGTCAGCTACTCCTTCAGAAATGACTTACTAAAACTTCAGAAGACATCTGGTTTATCCAAACCAATAAGATGTGTAACTGCCATTTTGCTGATCAAGCGCTAAACAACAATTCCACTCACAACCAAAAGATTTCCAAACAACCTCCTTAATTTTCCATCCAGCCTCCTACTTATAGCACCTTGTTCCCACTGTTTATAGCTTCAGAATAGCTTTTTTAAAGCTTAAACTATTGTCACTCACCCTTTACTATAATAAATTAAGCTTCCACACTTACTTTCTCAAAAGCTTAAAGTATTAATTCACTGTTTTCTTGCTTAATTTTAAGATTTTGGTTTCCAACCAATAATATTGATCATGAAATGTGCCACATCTCAATCAATGATTTCAGAGTGCAAAAATTGAACATTTCTAAAGATTCACCACAATCCACCTAAGAAATCAATTCTCATTGATCAAAGCGCTAAAATTGTCTACTCTTTGCACACCAAAGCATTAATCAGCTTCCTGTTCCAACCCCAGCCTTCCATGCATTCAACCTTAAACAATTTTAATAGTTTTCTACTATTTAAATTTTTCTTCTTGATCCTCTTCAACGTTTTAACCATATAAAAACTCTTATAGTAAAGACCAAGGAAAATTTCCCACCAAAACAGCTTTGTATCCGGATCTCATAGCAACATACCTTTATCTACCCTAGGAACTTAATAAATAAACATCTTAGCCTAATTTCTCATCAACATTCCTTCTTGATTTTACCACTAAAATAAAACCAAAGAAAAAAATTCTACCTTCTGCTACCTTGGCAACCCAATTTATCAAAACATTGGGGTTATTTCTACAGACCACTTTTCTTGTTCCCTAACTTATTCTCTCTGTATAGCATTCCTCATAACTATTTGGCCACTTTGAGAGCCTTTACAGATTAATTCCATCTGAGCCTCTCTATCATGGTAGTACCCATCAGCCAGCACCTCAGGCTCAGGAAATAAATCTCAACAAATAAATCAAATTAGACTTGACCCCCCATCAGTGACCTAAGCTTTAGTTTATCAAAAGCAAGCATAACTCATGTGTTACAACTGTTTTTACTCACTTAAGTAATTAGATTGAGCCTTCAGGTGCAAATTAACCAAATTTACTTTCTAGATACCTCCTAATCATTAAATTCTGCAACTGCTTCTCTGGGTAGACACACTAGTGATGGTTATGAGATATCCATGCTTTGCCTGAAGATGTTAAAACTCCTTAAAACTACACTAAAGTCATATAAAGAGAAATTTTACCTCCATTCTAGTTAAATTTACCCAACTATATTCTCACCTCAGTTGGGATTGAGATTTCAGTGCTACCTCAGCGCATTTATCCCAGGGTAAAATCTTCTATATCATTCTAAAGCACTATATAGGGGCCACATTACTAACACTCCAAAGAAAAAATAAACCCTCAACCACCTCAGTTGAGCAAAACCCCAGCAGCCAATGATTGCCAATCAACCAAAACAACAAGCATTTACTCTCTCAGGCAATCATTAACTACCTGGACAACATCAGCCCAAACTTGAAAAACAGCTCTACATGAGGATCATCACAGTGGAGTTATCATGGCATTCCTGGGCTCTGATATCATTACCTCTCATAGCTGGGCTTGCAGAGAGCAACTCTTTATTTTAGTATTTGTCTTCTCTCACCAGAGTCTTTGCATTAGTCAGGTTTTATTTGGGATCCAGGTATTCTCTTTATCTGGTTATTATTCCCAGCTGATCAGGAAGTTTAGCTTTTGGTATCAGAGCTTGTGTCCCAGGATGGCATCTACTTTGTGTTCTGTGAAGCTCCCTACTTGGATATGTGGGGGGATTTGTTCTTACTATCTGATGCAGGAGAGAAAGTCCTTTCTTTTTTGATAACAGGGAGTGGTAGAATACATCATGAATCTTCCATCCAGGAGTAGTTCTAATTTGTATGCTTAGGCACTAATACACTGTACAACCTTGTAAGGACCTGTTTGTTGGGAACTCAAGCTAGCGCAAGGGGCAGTGGTCTTGATGTTCTTTGCGCTGAGGTGCACAAGGTCTCCTACTTCAATAGGGGGCCAGGGATTTGTTTCTTGTTGGCAAAGTACTTGTATACTTGTATTGCTCTTCTCAAGTTCTGGACACATTCTTCTTGGCATGTGTGGATGTGCTGACCCAGTCTTGTACTTCTAGATTGTTGGCTTCCTCTGTGGGAGGGGCATTCCATGTGGGGTTGAATCCATAGTTGGCTTTGAAGGGGGACATACCAGAGGAGCTGTGGTTTTTGTTGTTGTATGAAAACTGAGTCATTGGTAGGTGTGTTACCCAGTTGTTCTGTTCCGAGTTAACATAGCATTTTAAGTACTGTTTGAAGACCTAGTTTACTCTCTTGGTCTGTCTGTTGCTCTGAGGGTGATATGCAGTAGACAACATTTTTTTTATTCCCAGGCTCTTTAGGATTTGGGCCCAAAACTTGGAGGTGAATTGTGGGCCTCTTTCTGAGACCACTTCTTGTAGGAGTCTGTGGTTCATGAATACTTGGTTCCTGAATAGGGTTTATGTTTCCATTGCAGTTACTTTGGTTGTTGTTGGTATGAAGTAAGCTATTTTGATGAAACAGTTGACAATTAAAAAGATGGTATTGAATCCTTTTGAATTAGGCATTTTTACAATGTAGTCCATGGATACTGACTTCCAAGAGTCTTCTGCAATCTCAAGAGGTTGTAGTAATCCTTCTGGCTTTACTCGCTTAGGCTTGGTACATCTGCATGTCTTGCAACCACTGAGGTATCCTTCAATCTCTGGCTTTATCCTGGGCCATATTTAGGTTCTCTGAATCTTTTTGAGAGTCTTTGTACACCCAGGGTGTCCTGACATGGGGGAGTCATGATATTCCTTCAGTATCTCTAAGCGCAGTGGGCCTTCTGGTACATAGGTGCGTCCGTGTAGCTGCAGGGTTTTTTCATGTAGGGAGTAATCATTTTGGTAGTATTGACTGTCAATATCTTTCTTTAAGTCTTCAATTATGGAGATGCAGTGCTAGTATACGGTCTGAGCTAGTTGGATTTCTTCCCTTCTACTGGCTAGTCCCAGAAATAGGAGCATTGGCTCAATCATGGTTGGAGACAGCAATGATTTAGTGTTGAATTCTACAACCTCTTTGGTGCTAAGAAAAAGGTCTGCTCTTTGGCTTAGGGCATCAGGTACAATGATGATCTTTCCAGGTTTGTAGCTGATTAATAAGTTATAATCTTCTAGGAATAGGGCTCATCTAGCTTGGCGCTGATTCAGTTGTTGCGGTTTGAAGAAGTATGTCAGGTTCTTGTGATTGGTCATGATTCTCACTGGGTGGTTGGCGTCACACAAGTATCTTCTCCAATGTTTCAAGGAATGGATGATAGCAAGCATCTCTTTATTGTAGATGGGGTAGTTCAACTCAGGTGGAGTAAACTTCCTTGAGTAGTAAGCTACAGGGTGCAGCTTACTATCATGCGCCTCCTGAAGCAATACCCCCCAATGCAAAGTTGGGTTGTGTCTGTCTCCACAATAAAGGATTTATTGTAAACTGGCATTGCCAAGACAGAGGCAGAAACAAAGGCAGATTTGGTGGCATCATCCAATAAAAAGGGGTTTTTCTCAGAGGTAAGGCGGGTCAGGGACAAGCAGATTGAAGAATTTTTTTGGAAAAATCCCAGCAGAAGTTTGCCAGGCCCAGGAAACTTCTGAACTCCTTGCGGTTCTTAGGTTCAGGCCATGACTTCAAGGCCTCTATTTTGTTGGGTGTCATAGAAAATCCTCCTTTCAGTACATTGTACCCCAAGAACTCTACTTATTCTTGAAAGAACTCACATTTCTGGAGTTTAAAAAAGAGTATGTGTTCCTTGAAGCTTTGTAGGACAGCTTGAAGGTGTTTGACATGTTCTTCAGGAGTGCAACTGTAGATGAGGATGTCATCTAAGTAGGCTACACAACACTGATCCTTGAGTCCTCCCAAGAACACGTTCACCATAGTTTGAAAGGTGCTGGGCATGTTGAACAACCCAAATGACATAACCAGGTATTTTTAGAGACCTTTTCTAGTCTTGAAGGGGGTCTTCCATTTGTCACCAGGCCTGATCCATATCTGTTTAAAGGCTGTTGTGTTCTGATGCGCAACAGACACATAACAGGGAATCCTAACCTTAGGATTAGATTTGTACTAAGTCTTGGTTAGATGCCAGAGAAGGTTATGCAATTACCTTGTGGCCCTGAATGAATAATCTCTACTAGTTGCGGCTTGAGAGAGGCGCCAAAGTACTTTTAGACAATAAAGACAAAAAAGAATAGAACTTAATTTTTATTGGTAAAAGTGAAATGGAATATATACTGTGTAGCTTTAACACAAAACAGTACATGGATGGTAGGATCACTCACCACCAGTATTAGTGGGACAAAAAAGTTGTAAAGAATAAGAATACCAAAATTTTTTGTTTCCCAGTTTGAATACAACCTAATTTTGAGGGACAAAAGCAAAAGCAATAGATTTGTCCTTGAAATAACCCATTAAAGGTGAAATTGAAACATGGTGAATGGCATCATTCACAACAGAGGCATCCCTCAAATAAACCTTTGAGAAGATGTTGGATCCTGAAAGATGGTCTGAGAGGTCTTTGGCATTGGGTACAGGGTATCTGTTTTTTATGGTGGTGCTGTTTAGGTCCTGGTAGTTGATGCAAGGATGTAGGTCACCGCCCTTCTTTTTAACAAACAGTAAAGGGGATGAACAAGGATATTTGGAGACACGTATGTATCCCTTCTTCATTATCTTGTCCAATTACTCTGTTAAAGCGGCTTGTTCCTTCATGTTACAACTTTAGACAGGTCCATGATTAGGTTAGGCTTATGGGAGGAGGTCAATGGCATGGTCAAACTGACTGTGTTTAGGCAAGGTGGTGGCTTCTTCTTCTAAGAAGACGGACCCCCAAGGCTTCAAACTTTTTGATGTCTCAGCTTTGCAAGATTCCATGACAATGCTGTTTAACTCAGGGGTCTGATGAGGGTTCAAGCAGGGAACCTCTAAGGTTTGGCTCTCATGAGAGACAGTAACCTGATGTTTATTATAGTCTAAGTTCAATCAGTGGCCAACTCACCATTCAAAACCTATCACTACAGGTTTGGGAAGCTTCTCCATGACATAGAATCTGGTGGCAGGAGTTTCTCATTTGACTTCAGTGAGATGGACTCTTTGCATTTGTGGGACAGGTCTGTTGTCTTGTTGCCCAAGGTTACCAGTCAGGAGTTTCCCTGGATTGGTACACCAAGTTTCTCAGCTAGACTATGTTCCATGTAGTTGAGGGTTGCCCCACTGACTAGGAGGGCCACAGTGTTCACCTCATGGTCATGGTAACAAAAAGTAGTATCAATGATAGGATAAGACTGGGAAGCGTAGTTTATTGCTGAAATGGTGGCTCCTTGGGTTCCATTGGAGAAGATAGTATAATCCTTGAATAAGTGGCCGCTCTGGTGGCAATAGAAGCATAGCCCACTTCTGACATGGTGTTGGTACTCTTATGGGGTCATACTCAAATGGGGCCTACTAGCACAAGGGGTTTGGTTGTTCTGGGGCTGGCCAGCATGGTATCCTTGTGGTTGGCTGAAGTTCATGCCTCTCGCAATAACCAAGAGCTTGTTTTTGGGGAGGTCACATTGGTGGTGTCTCATTAGGCTGGTGTGGTGTGGGTTCAGACCGTTTCTGAAATGCAAACCTGATATGGCGTCAGGAATCTATGCGGCCGCTGCCAAGCGTAGGAATCATTGTATGTAGGTCTCCAGGTTGTCCCTTCCTTGGGTAAGGAAGATGAGCCCCATGTAGGCTTGGATCTTGGCCCCAGCAGGGGTGATTGCAGATTTAATTCTCTTCAGGAATTAGTTGTAGGAGAGTATGAGGTCTGGGTCTTCATCTAGGCTGGTCAAGAAGGTTTCTCTGGTGTCATTCTTTAGTTGAGTGGCCACCATAATAACCTTCTGAGCATTGTCTCTGAAGCTCTCAGGATGGGAACAGAACAGGGCGTTTATCATGATCACTCCTTTTCTGAAACCAGCCACGTGCATTTTTGGCAGGTCAGGAAAGGATGTAGGGGCAGCAGTATTTTGGTTTAAGGTGGAGATTTGTCACAGTCTGGACCTGGGATAGCTTGGCAACAATGCCTTCTTGGCTTTTGTTTGTTTCTTGTTTCTTAGTCATATACTGTCTTAGGTAGTAAGCCGAGGTCAAAAATAAAAGCATATAAGATGCCCCTATAATCAAAGAATAGGGGCCCAGGGTTACTAGGTTTGTTATGGTTGGCATACTGTCACAGCTCATATCAGAGTCTAACTGAACTCCCACAGGGGAGGCGGGCTGGGCCTAGAAAGCCATGTAAACAATAGGAACAATTCTGACCAGGTAGTTGATTGCAGTAGCTAGTGAACACCAACTCCCAGTATGGGGCACCACCTGGTTGGCCAGCCCCAATACTGTGATATAGACAAACCCCAACTTACTGAAGTCCTGAGCAAGAGGCGCGCTAGGCAGGGGGGAGTAGTAGGAATCTCTTTCATAGTAGGCAGGATGGTCTCTCTAGCACAACCAGGAGGGAGATCCAGATGATGGGGATGGAAATACTCCAACTCAGGAGCACAGGATGGTTTGACTGAGATAGCAGGAGTATAGCCAGGAGGGTACAAATAGGCAAGCTTATATTGAGTAGTAGATTCACAAATAGATGCAACCAGAATGATTAAAGTTGAGCAAAAATAGATTTTCCTGCAGGAAGATAACCATTTCTGGGCATAACTGTGTTTATTTTAAGACGTCAACAGCAAGGAGGGCTTCTCCTCCTCACTACCTATACTTACCAGTAATTATGTGGCCTTTTGTGCCACCAGAGATCTGATGGCATTGATTTCGGTTAAACCTACAACTTTGACCATAACTTGCGTACTTGGGCCTGAAGATGGATGGTCATTGGTGGTATAACAGGAACCTTTCTAAGTGCAGCAAGCCAAGATGCCACTGCTATTTATAGAACCCGCAAGCAATCAAGCGCCCAATTGCAAAATCAAACTATTGCACTCCCAATGTACCATTTCCTGATAATTAAGAGGGCCAAAATTGTTCATGAAATCAAAGCCAGGGATTTCAGGCTTGTGTGCCGCTCAAATCCTGGGCCATTTGTTAATTGAAATATGGTTTCTTGCTCTGGGAGACAATCAGTGAGTTTTCCAGGCTGGGGGTAGTCTGGCCTCTAAGAAGGCTAGCTGGTTGTCCAGGGCATTCTGGGCCCTGACACCTTCTCTGAGGCCTGATAAGTCCAACTTTGGCAGGGTTGTGAGGTCTGTGGAGCATTGGTGCTCTGGTTGAAAGTTGGGATGGCTATGCCGTGTACCAAGGAAGGCTTGGTGACCAACCCCACCCAGTTCTACTCAGCATCCTGTGGCTAGGTAAGGCATTGTGGGTGCTGGTGGTTTGCAGCCAAGAACAGAACTATACCGGATACCCCCAGCAGCTAAAGTTTTATCTGGGCCCAGGGTTATTAGGCTGATCATGGCTGCTGTACCCCCAATGCCTACTGTTGAGCAACTGGGGTTATTGCTGGTATGTTCAAAGCTACAGATAGATGCCAGCCTTGCCAATTTACTCTACCTAATCCTATGCAAGAGCACTACAGACTACAATAGAATAGAACTTTGAAGATAATTATGTTTAGTGGGGCTGGAGTAAGATCTAGCCAGCGGCTGCAATCTATCCAGGTGTAACTAAGAGCTTGCTCTCATCCCTTCAGGTGTCTGTATCAACATATGCTGCAACAACCCTTTTTTCTTATCCTTTCAGACAGTTCTCAGTGGCTACCTTTGCAGTAGGTCACGTTTTCTGGATGCACCTATCCTGATTGGCTGACCTTGACACCTGTGCTGCTACTGGCCTTTACAAGGCGTACAGGGCACTTCAGCTGCTGCCTACGCTCTTCTTGAGCTAGCCTACTGGCAATGATTGATTGGCGGTATCTTACATGCCTATTATGGCACTAGGAAACTACACCTCATTTGGTTGACGCTTAGAAATGGTCCCTGCTCAGCCCTCCTACATTGGAAGGTAGAGTTTGGGTATTCCTGTCCCTCATTTCTAGGGCTTAACCAGTGATCCTTTCCTGGCTGGCAAGCCTTCTACTTATTTATATGACGGTTCAAATTAGGGATTATACGCCATATAATAGCAGACTTGATCCAATATTGACCCAAGGATAATCTGCCGTATAATGCTGACCCAAACTAATAAGGACTTAATTATACGCTGAGTAAAATTGGTCCAAACTTGGTATTTACTAGCCATTCACACATCACTTGTTTGATATACTAATATACGCCTTTCAGGCTGGGTGGGACTGAGTTGATACAACGTCCAGTAGGATGGAATGAGATATATACAATTGATGATCTGAATATTACACAGCGTGGGGGCACTGATAATAGCTATACCGCAAGTGTTTATATGCTGTATGATTGTTATATCTATTATAATAGACGTGTAACTATATGGTGTGTAATCAATCCAATATACAGCGTATAATTGCCAGATCAATTTTAATAAACCAGTGATTATACAGCGTATAATCACTACACATGAACACTAAGGGCTGATGTAGGGGGTTTGATCAGCTCACCCCAGCACAGAGATATAGAAAAGCCTATCCTGGTAAAATCTTGGATGGGAAGGGCTACAGGAGGGGTAGGATAGCAGGATACTCTTGTATCTGTATTGGTTTTTGGATCCCTTGGGCATCAGGGAGGCTACTGGGGGAGGGAGAGTCTGATAGGGATTATGGGCAGGAGCAACCAGCCAAGGTGATAGATGATCTGGCAGTGGATGATGAAATAAAAGGTTCCTGTGACGGTATTCTTTTATGGGCACAGATAGGGTAGGATACTGGTGCAATACTTAATAAATTCCTGAAAAAATGGGTGCTCCAATTCTGTTTCATCTTTGGTGAAATGATGTCAGTAATGAGGAAGGATTCCCTTCTCATCTCTATCCTTACTCTACAGGCTCTGCAAGGAAAGAAAGCCAGCTAGTTCATGTGCCACTAATTGGCCAGTGCCATCCTCTAGAGCAGTTGAGCTTTCAGATTGGGATCCTGAGCGTTTGCATCTTCAGAAGAAAGCTGATTAGTAGGCACTTCAACATGGGATGTTTGGCCTTGGTTTATATAAAAGCTGACTCAGTTCTTTCTGATGCAACAGGGGAATTGTTTGGGCCCCTGATTTTTTTGCATTAAAAGTTTTCTTGCTAAGCTAGACCCAAGGCTTTGATGCAGGTTGGCATAGTAAATCCTTGGATATCTGCAGTCATCAGTTGTCAATCTTGTTTCTTTTTCAGAGGGCATTGCTGAAGGTATTCCAGGTAGTTTGAGTCACTAAGTCTATTTGTGCCAGCATGTTTTCAGGATATCCTTGTCCCCTACCACCAATAAAAATTATCTGTAGTTGGCATTGTTTGTTGGGTGGTTGGATATCTTTACCCATTGAAGCCTAATAAGCTGCTAAGGGAGATAGAATATTTATCAGGGGGTTATTTTCCAGGATGAGTTGGGTTCTATGTAGGTGGAGTAATCTTGACATGTGTAAATCTGCTGTTTATGTAAAAGCGAGCTAGCTTAGTAGGCACCAGCTCTTTGAAGGGATTGGATCCGCCCTTTCCATAACTTTGGTTCCTTAATTTTTATGGAACAGGTGTTGGTGGCATAAACAGGTTGAACCGGATAAGAGACAAGCCCCACAGCAACCATCCAAGATCTTGGTAAAGCTTAATGGGTTACTTTTATAGATTACTACTTACCTTGATTAGATTGCCCCAGGCGTCAATCTTGAAACCAAGCAGCAGGATCCATCTCCCGGGAAGAAATATGGAGCGCTCAAGCTTAGGTAAAAAGATGCAAAGATATCCTAAAATATTGTGGTTGCCCACAAGTTACAAGAGTGGCTGGGATTAGTTACATGGGTAAGCCAGAAGTTCAATGGGATCCAAAACCCTCCCGTGGCTGTTGGATGATCAAATTACAGGTGTTTTTAATTTTTATTAAGGGTTTTAGCTATTCCATATCTTAATTGGGGAAATTAATTTTGTGTTAATAAAAGCTATATTATTAAATGAGGCTTCATCTAGGTGAAAGGATGATAAACAGTGGGCCTCTGGTTAAGAATTATATATATAAACGAGAAAAAAGGGTACTTGGGAGTCTATTCTAAAGCCCTGTAAAAGCATGCTTAAGCTTCAGATATGAAAGTATATTGTTTAACATCAATTTTGTTAAGCAATTTAGGTTTTGTATCAACTTTGCCACCTTTAAGCTTAGAAACCTGCTTTTGGTGGTTCCACTTACATTGGTGGTTGCATCGAAGTAGGCTATAATTAAAGAGTGGCTCAAGTTTCTTACAGCTAGAATTATACCCAAATAAAAATATAGCTTGGTCTCAGGTACTTGGCAAGTCTTCAACTTGCGGGGAGCATCTTCCCACGGTTTACTGATGCAATCTTTGGAATTGGTTTGAGATAAAATTCTTTCAAATATTGGGTATAAGCCGCTTGAAAGAAGCGCTTACCATATCCTTTATAAATAGGTATATTAAGCTCTATTCAGAAAATTTAGAATACGCTTTGGTTGGGTTCACCTTTTCTGGTGTACAGCTAATATTGAATGCTGGGTTGGGTATCCATGGGCTCTGTTTCTAGGGCAGGATAGGTTTATATAAATTTCCAGTATAAATAAAGGTGTGGTGATAAGATAAATATGATTCGCTAGATTTTTAAAATAAAAATTATACGTAAAGCGAAGAGATGTTAGACCCCTTGAGAGAAACGTGGGTGGAAAACGTTGGCTGTTTCTCAAGCAGTTAAACAAAAGGATTAGGGATTTATAAGGGAGGGGGTTGAGATGGGTACCCTAGAATTAGTATTCCTCTTCAAACTCGGGGCCCTTCTTGTGATGGATCAACCCAACTGGAATTCCATTGTCGTATAGTGGGTATTTTAGATATTGCTGGGTTTCAAAGGAGTACCATTTCCTTGCTAGAGGAGAAGCCCAGTACTCCTGCTGGAACTCAAGATGGTACTCAGAGGGCCCATAAAAGCTAAAGACAAACGAAACCGAGTTGCGCATGCGCTCGATCTGTACGCCTATTTGCCGAAGCTGCAACAAACTCTTCTCGTTGTGGGATTGCTTGGTGTAGCTGGCGGTGTGGGCAGAGAAAGTCCAGGAAAGGCGGATTTCACATTTTTCTCCTGTATAGCATGGCAAAGGCTGTGATATTTCTTTGGGCTTGGACCACATGTACCCCCACTTTGTGACACTACCTAGGCTGTTTCCCGGCAATGCACCTTGTGAAGCAGCATTCTTTTCATAAAAGCGTGTCCTGTTGAGGTGCCATTGTGTATAATCGCCAATGCCAAGCCAATGTGAATTAGCAGGCGGGACAATCGATGTGTTTCCTGAAACCCAGTTGCTCCCGGCCAGTGCATATCCTTCCATGGTGTGGTAATTATTGCCAACTCTTTTTCTTTTATCCGCGTCCAAGGTTAACCTGAAGAAGCCTTTCAAGTGTCTTGACCTATTAGTGGTTTATTTGGCTAGGTATATGTTGATCAAAGAATTGGCTGCTTAAACAAAAACAAGTTCAAGCTTCTCGCGATCCCTTTACCGGCCGGATTTACGTTTTATTTGATCGAGGTTGTGATGGAATATCCCATGCTTCAACTTATTCATGACCACCAAATCCTGACAAAACAAAGCTTCTTTCGTGTTTAGAAACAACCGAAGCCTTTCTAGCCAGGAACGACGTCACCTTATAATGGTTTGATTTCCTACCTGTAAAGATATCGGAGATAAATCAAGGCTAAACTATTCTATTCACCTCTTCCATGGGATCGGTACGCTTGGAAATGCTTCACCAAAGCTTCAAAATTTACTCGGGCGATAACTCCTACAGCTAAGGAGCGATTTGATTGGGTGCAGGATCAGAATGCTTCTTACAAAACCAACCGATATTCCCGTGCCACCGCAACGCTCTTGGCTGCCATATTGACTAATCTAGAATTGCCGCAATGTGGTAACAATTCACACATGTGTGATATCCAGGATAATAAGATGCTTTTCTAGCATATCAGTGATTACGCATAGATTGGATTTATAACAATTATTTGAAATCATTATCACTGTAGCCAGATTTCCGTGAACAAGTTTCACTGCATGGGGAACCCGGGATGCCAAATCCAAATAGCTTACGCAACCAAAATCTAAAATCATAGGAAATCTATCGAACTTCAATGCATCCGGCCAGAAAATAATCTGCGCCTTGCTTCTTGCAGCTTCCGACCCCAAGCTCTACACAAGCGACTCTTTAAAAAGGATGAACCCATTGTACGTTTAAACCTTGGCAACCAAAGCCTGATCGAACCAAAAGATTAAGCACCCGTAGCCAATCAACCCGTGAGAATGAGCTGCAAACCCCTACCGTTGATCGAAGCCGATATAAATTAGATACCGGTTTGGGATTAAACTACGATTCGACCAATACTTTTAAAACAAATCATTTTAATCGGTATGTATACCCTCCTAATATCTCAGGGGAAGGGTCAAAGACTACCTCAACCCCCTTCTTTGATAAGCTTCAAGGTCTGTCAGGTAATCAACAATTGTAGCGGTTCTAGATCCATAATGCCCAACATGCACTGTACATTTAAAACAAGAAGGTTACAAGTTATATGAGGACATCACGTAGACCATGCAACATGGATATAAGATCCTTTAGAAGATCCTGGTCGACCCTAGTAGAATATCCACATCAGGTCTCCAGGCCACTCTCTACCAGGGTTTCTAAACCCGCCCTAGGCAAGACAGTTCTCCCCAGGGAGAAGGCGATTGTATTCAACAAGCACTAGACAAACTTCAGGAAAATCCTTGGGGTTGGATACCTATGCCCCATTTACAAGTATTACATCCCCAGTAAAGCTTCGGCAGATCCTTCTCATACATCAAGTCTATTTATCTCCAAGAGATTCTTATGGCTATTTGAGTTCCAAACCCTACCAGGGATTTTATTATACAGCCTCATAAAAGTATGCAACACTAACTCCCCATTAACTAGATCTACCAAACAAGCCCAACAGGATCCTACCTAGGGACACATGGCAACTGCAGCAAAATTGACTATACTAATGTCCTGTATATACTTCTGGGAGGTATAATAAACAAGATGAAGGGGAAAATTAAGAAGCAAATGATACTTTATTGAATACAAATATAGGATAATATATAGTATCATGGAAAGCCACATACTGTCCATGTCCGTCCTGGAGGTTATGGGGCTTATCTGAGTAGTGTTCCTCTTAATTTATGAGGCCTACTCAAGTTGTGTTCTGCTTAGGATCTAGATTGCCTGATCCTCATGATAGTTGGTCAATAGATAGTGGTGCCACTGACTTGCTGGCGGGTTGGTGAGCCATTCAGTGACCCAGTTGGTGATCTACTTGGGGTGTTAATTCCCCGAGAGGGAGTAATCAAAGATGTTGCGACATCTCCCCCTGGGGTGCTGGAAGGGGGAGCTTGGGAATTTTCTTAAGTGTGTTGGTGATAGGAGCTTGGTATTGATCCAGTTGGGTGTTGGGGATAGGGAGTCTGGAGCTGCGTTGAGCTGTCCTTGCTTTGCACGGGCAGAGGCAGCTGTGATGCATGCGCTTTAGTTTGGTTTGAGCGCCAATTCCTCTGATGAGATAGGTGTTGCTGGGGTTGACCTCCATGACAATGCCCAGTCCACGTAACCCTGGGTCCAACTTATGCTGATTGTGGTTGCCAACCCAGATCTTGTCCTCAACTTGGAATCTTTCCTGTTGTATTGGGATTGCCTCTCTATAAACCCTTTTTTATCCCATGTCTTCCTGGTCTTTCCTAGCATGCTGCAGGTTGGTATTACTGTCATCTGACACCCTTTTTGGCAGAGGTAATTGTGGTCCTGGGGTTGTACCAACAAGAGCTGGCTTTTGCCCATAGACAAGTTCATAAGGGCTTTGCCCATGTTGCGGTTGACTTGTGTTCTGCATACTATGAGAGCTGTTGGCAGCATGTCAACCCAGGCCTTTGGATTTTTAGCAGATGACTTACTGAGGGCTTCCACTGACAAGCCGTTTAGTTGCTCTAATTTTCCATTTGCTTGCAGATGATACGGGCTGGCTGTGGTGTGTCTTATTCCGTTCTTGGCGAGGTAGATATTGGTGTCAATGGCCTTGAGTTTGGTGCCTCTGTCTGGGATCCAGAGGTCAGGGTTTCTGAACTTGGGTATGATTTCTTTCCCAATAAATTGTCTCACATCATTGCCTTTGTGTTCTTTTGTGGCTCATGCCACAGGCCATCCCGTTGCATAGTTGATAGCTGTTATGATGTACTTCTTGCCCTTGTTCTCACCAGACATTGGTCCCACAATATCCAACAACCATACCTCAAAGGGTTGTGTGATGGGTACAGGTACTACTGACTTGGGCGGTGCCTTGGTTTGGGTGTACTTCTCACAGAATTAAAATTGTTCCAGTACTTCCTTGACATCATCTAGCATGTTGGGCCACCAGTAGTATGTCGTGAGATATTTGTGCAAGTTTCTGCTACGGGTTTTTCCCAGGTCCCTGTGGTACTGGAGGATTGTGTCCATCTTTTGCGTTGACGGGACATAAGGTACGGTGTCATCATTTGGAAGTATTTGGTGCAGGGCGCCATATACGTTTTTGAACATATGTTTGTTCTTAAGAACCTTCTCTTGGATGCCCATTGGGGTGCCAGGTGGGAACCCTTCCTGGAGATTCCCCATGATAAGCATGGGCCAGTCAGGGTCCCCATCAGTGCATAGAACATGTTTACTATATAACCTTGAAAGGGCGTCTGCAGTAAGCATTTCCTTGCCTGGCTTGTATTTGATTTGCATTATGTATCTCTGTATGAGATTCATCCACTCAACTTGTCTTCTTGACAAATGCTGTTGTATCTTGAAGAATATTAATGATTTATGATTGGTATGGACTTTGAATGTTTAGGCTCCTTCTACATAACATTGCCATTTCATGAGGCAGTGTACACCAGTGACCAGTTTCTTATTGGTATGGGGAATTCTTGTTCACCGTTAAACAGCATCCCTGACTTGTACACCATAGGGAGAAAGTTGTTTTCTGCCGTCTGGATATGGAGTACCCCTCCTATGGAGCAGTCAGATGCATTGGCTTCCAACCCGTAAATTCCTTTCTAATTTGGGGATTGAAGGATAGGGGTGGTGACCATTTTTTCTTTTAACTGTAAGAAGTGTTGGTCTTGTAGAGGTGTCCATAAAAACTTGGTTGTTTTGCCTGTAATGGAAGATAGGGGCTGTCAGAGCACCCCAATCAGGGATAAATCTTCTAACATAGGTTACCATGCCTAGGAAGGTACAGAGTTTGCTCTTGTTTCTGTGGGCTGGCATTTTGGTTATGGTGTGTATCTTCTCTGGGTTTGGTTTGATTCCGTTCTTGCTAATAATGTGTCAGGGACCCACTTTGCGGGGAATAAACTTCCCAGCTGATGGGTCAAGGCCCCTACATTTAAGCTTGCTATGACTGAGCCAATAGGAACCGTGACCATTGCAAGATGTCCAAGTTGTCCTAGATAAGCAAATCTATCAAACATAGAACTAAATTGCCCAAGTAGATAGTAGCCCACCAAATACGTCAAAAGGTAAAATGAAGCGTAAGGTCTAACCAGAGTAGGTTCAGTGGGTGGGGAAGCAAACGAGCAACCATAATGGAATTTACGTCCCCAATGTCCAGAAGGGTATTTGAACCATCCATTGGCAAGGGATTCCTTCTGGTGGACATCATCTGGGGAGGAATTATACCAGTTGGTTGTTGGAGTTGGGTTTTCCAAGGCGTACACCTTGGACAAGAAGTAGGCTAGAAACCAAGATAGGAAAAGGCTTCCCCTCATGGCTTCAAAAAGGAGTGTTATCAAAAATGGAGGAGTAGCTAGAAGAGTAATAATCTTTATTGTTGGAACAAGAGATAATAGAAAATATGGTTCACTTAAATACCATCAAGTTGAGGCTGGAACATAAAATAAGAGGATCATGGAAGATGAGAGGATTTTCCATGATATTTCACTGATTTCAAGGCTGAAATTAGTATCTGTTTCAAATGGGCATCAATTTCTGGCAAAATACTATATAAAATTGTATGGTATAGCAAGTAACCTGTAAATTGAGCCACAAGTTGATAGGCAATTAAGCGGCAGATAGTGGAATTGAGCGGGAAGATCAAAGACGGCGCTTAACGCTTAGGTGTTAATATTGTATTCCAGAGAAAAAACCAGGTTGGATGCAGCCAATCATTGTTTGAACAGTAAGTGACGTCTCCCTGGTGTTTATTAACGTTTCTGGAATCAAAGCCAAAGTCGGATTTCATTGTTGAATGAATCAATTCATTATAAATAGGTAATGTAATCAAAATAGTTTCTTTTGAACTAACCGTTAAATTGACTTTAGGGTTTTGAGTTCAATCCCCGTCTGGGACCAACCCAGTGCTATGCTGAATATCAAATATTGATTTACAGTCTTTCTTGGTTTAAATGTTGGCACCCAAGTTACCTATAAAATTAATGTAGTCAGGGGAAAATTTCCTGACATAATGTGAGCAAGGAATGTAATTTCAGACAAGAAGCAGTCACAATTCAATGGTTTGGCAATGATTTGGTTCTCCTTGAGGGTGCAGAGGGCCAGGCAGACGTCTCCCCAGTGTAGTTTTAGGGTTTGACTGTAGATGATTATGTTGTCCAGGTAGATGATTGCTTGTTTTCTGATGTGTTCTTTGAAAACCTTGTTCATGAAGGTCAGGAGGATGCTAGGAGCGTTTTTCATGCCACAATTGATTACACACATTTAAAGGATCTGTATTTGGTTCTGAACGCGGTCTTTGGGATGTCTTCAGGTTTCACGCAAATTTGGTGATAACCTGCTGTCAAATCAATTTTTATGAAGATTTGGGACCCCCCAAAGCATCAAAAAGGTCATTAATAAGGGGTGGGGGTTACCTGTTCTTTGTTGTGACCTTTTTGAGCACCCTGTAGTCTGTAACTAGGCGGAGTCCTCCATCTTTCTTTGCTATGAAGAAGACAGCCGCACCAAAAGGCAATTTAAGGGCCTAATGAGGCCTTTTTCAAGGGCTTTGTCCAAATAGTCTCCCTGATCTTTGTCTTCTTGGGGTGTGAGGCAATAGATAGGCTGGGCCTTTGGTACACTTCCCTTGATATCAATTTTGTGTTGTATGCCACAGTTGGGTGGTAACCCTGATAGGGTTTCTTGAAAGACAGAAGGTGTGATGACTGCTCTAACATGTTATTGGGCTTAAGCAGTACTTTGATATGTGAGCACTAGGCAAGACGGAGTTGAACAGAATATGCCTTGCCAGCATAAAACTGAAGAGTTTCCAACTATTGTCAATATATGAAGATCATAGTATTAACAACAGCAGAAGAGGTTCAGTTGTTGGTTGGCAACAGGGCAATAGGAGAGGATAAAGAGTTGTTGTATAATAGTCAGTTGGATACCAGATAGACAATATATACTTTG
This sequence comes from Entomophthora muscae, assembly GCA_014839935.2. Lineage (NCBI taxonomy): Eukaryota > Fungi > Entomophthoromycota > Entomophthoromycetes > Entomophthorales > Entomophthoraceae > Entomophthora > Entomophthora muscae. The sequence goes on along the minus strand of QTSX02000299.1, from coordinate 7,977 downwards.
GGAAGGATTCAGTTGTCAGTTGGCAACAAGACAACGGAGTTGAAATAGGGCTGGCAGAGGAATGGGTGTGTGTTAATCAGTCAGAATCCAGACAGAAAATTGATACTGGGGAAGAGAAGATTCAGAATTAATAAGTGGCATACAGATACTTATGATTCCTAGGTGTCTCTATATTAACAGTGCTGAAAACACGAGTTCAACATCTGTTTATAGCTTACAGGAGCTATCATGGTTGTACAGACCCAAGGTCTGCACCTCTGCAAAGGCAGTTGGCAAGTAACTTATCCAGGTTAAAGAAGAACCAACAGTATATTTTTACAATAAAAGGTCTCTAATTTATTACATAAGTCAAGTGAAGATTATATAGGCATTTGTGAGATGATAGCCAACTGAAATGTTGATCAAAAATATGGAATATTGATGATCAATCAAGTTAGTTGCTACAGTTTCATGTGGAGATTACAACTGACAAGAGTGGTTGTAAGTTAGATCAGCAGTGTGAGTTGGCAACTGGTTGTTATAAAGGCAATTGTGGCAAATTAGACATAACCTGAACAGATTATAGAACAGACAGTTTAACAGATCACTTATAATTCATCTGAACAACAGATGTGACATGTTGAACGGTCTGGCTAATATCTTTGACCTATAGACCTGTATGGCCAACAGATGATGCTTATAGCCTTGTATAGACAACAGAAAACGCCTATAGCATTGTATGGCCAACAGATTAGGCCTATAGACTACTATGGCCAACAGGTAATGCCTATAGCCTATTCTGGCCAGCAGAAGCTTTTAAATAGCGTTACAGCCTTAGCTATTTCACCACAGAAGGGAATTCCCAGACAAACTGATCTAGGATTTAGTCCTGTTCACGCCTGGTTTCTATAAATTTAAAATAAATAATTTAATATGTACAGATGTTCTAATATATCTTGCTGGGGTTGGTTTGATCTTCTGTTTCCATGATTTTAACAAATACATGGTCCCTCATAAGTGTATCAAGGTGGGTTGGGTAAACATGGTGATGTACCTCTCCTTGTTGTATGGTGAGGGTAGCACTATCCCAGTCAATGTGAGGTTTGGTCTTTCTCATCCAGTCCAGGCCAAGTATAACATCATACTTGGGGATTGGTATGATAGGGCTGCTAATTGTTGTTTGTACATCTCTTATTTGGGTGTGGAAAGGTTTTGCCTCTTGGGTAACTGAGGTGCTTTGGTTTTCCGCCATGATGACTTTCTTGATGCTACTTCAAATGGTAGGTAACTTCATGAGGTCTGCAAAGCTCTTGTTGTTGAGAGATTGATTGGCTCCAGTGTCAAATAGTGCTGTGCCCTGGTATCTGCAAAAGCAGAAGGGATAAGTGAGGAGTTTATTTCCAGTTTGGGCAGAAAACAGTAGAGGATTGATGGAGGGTACTTGAATTATGGTGATTCAATCCATGTCCTGGTCCCTGTACAAGGCTTGTGAGTTGGGGGAGGGCGGCTCACTTAGGCACCCCCTGAGCTTTTTCCTCCTTGTTGGTGTCTTCAGTACTTGCTTGATTAGCCTGCACTGTATGGTTCATGTTTTGGGGATTTTAAATTATTGCTTTGGTTATTTTTTTATTAGGGCAATGATCCTTCTTTGCTGCAGGACTTTCCCTGTGCTTGTTTGCTGTGTGTAGATTGCCAGATTTCTGAGCTGTGTTTTCCTTCCAAGAATATGTCTTAAAAGTTCTTGCAGCAGGTCATGTCAAACTGACATCTGATGTGTGTGGGGAGGTTGTTGTAAAAGTCATATAAAGGTCCTGGCTTGACAAAGTTAATGGTGATGGGAGCTTGATTGTGTAAGCCTTCATACGCTGCAATGTAGTCCTCAATTGTTCCTGTCATTTTGAAAGTTTGGAGTTCTGTCATGATCACCATGTTGGAGTCATTCATGGCAAAATTTTCAAGGAAGGTGGTTTTGATCATGTCCCAGTTTTTATTTTGATCAGGGTGTTGGTTGAGCCACTCACTTACAAAATGAGAGGCAGTTACTGTGACACAGAGGGCAACTTTGCTGGCCCAGAGTCTGCAGGAGTAGCCTACTTGTGAGAACTTTCTTTGTGCGCTGTTGATCCATAGGCTAGCGTTTTCTTGGCATAACCCTTCAAAGGTCCCAATTTCTGATGAGTGTAGGTGTTGAAATACTGTTTTAGGTATTTTGGGCTGTTTTAATTCAGTTGTGGTTTGAGTTGTGTGTAGCAGTCTACAGGCTTTGAGGGTGTGTATTTTTTGATAGGTACAAGGACGTTTTTATAGATGATAAAGCCTGCATGGACTTCTTGTCCTTCTTTTTAGTCTCTTCAGCTGGTAGGGAGGGCCATTTTTTGGGTCTTTTTCATGAGAGGTTTTTTTCTAAGAGTTGGGTAGGTATGGATAACCTACCTGTGCTACCACTGTCGAGTAATATTTCTGGGAAGTATAATAAACGAGATGAAGGGGGAAATTAAGAAGAGAATGATTCTTTATTGAGTATAAATATGGGAATATATAATATCATTGAAGCCACATGTTGTCCAAGTATGTCATGGAGGTCTTGGGACTTATCTTATTAATGTTCCTCTTAAGTCACAAGGCTTATTCAAGTTGTGTTCTGCTTAGGATCTGGATTTCTTGATCCCCATAATAGATGGTCAACTGATAGTAGTGTCACTGACTTATTGGTTGGTTGGTGAGCCATTTGGTGACTCATTTGGTGGTATACTTGTGGCGTTTTACTCTAAGAGGGAGTAATCAAAGATGTTGCAATACCAACAAAAAAGTGAAAATTAAAAAGTGAGAACTAAAGGCCCTCAAGCCAATTTTTAAACTTTCATGATAGCTTTCTATAATAAATCCACTACTTTCTCTTACTCTTTTTAGTTGAGAGAAGGGGTAAAAGTATCCCATATATCCATAACCATATTTGATCCCAGATAAGTTGTTTCCATCCATATTGTCAATCCTGCCACAGCTGCCATACACATGGGCAATCTGTGGCAGGCAGATTTTCTACCAACCTGCATACTCTAACTTGAGCTGCCCAGCCCACTGCTTCCCCAAGATTGCTAGACATTGGTAATATAGAGGGTTGCAAGCCACAGGCAAGGTACTAGCAGCTGTATCAATCAGAAAAGTGGTCACAATGGGATCTCAGAGCAACCAGCAAATCAGGTCCAGTTGATTCAATATGGAGCAAAAGCAGACTAAAGTAATGAGGATGGGCTGTAAATATGTCAAAGTGATTTAGAGAGAGCTCTTTTCAATAAATCAGATGGTGGATATCCATCCAGATAAGGATATCATTAGCAATGATGTAGATCAAGCACATTTTTAAGACATATGATACCCTTTAAAGAGCAGACACATAAAAGTGCAGCATATTACAACACACAGGTGGAAGAGAACATCCTTGATTTGATCCAGGGGCAAGGATTTATCAGCTTTAATGGGTTTCCACCCAACCCATAAGTTTCAGGGTCACCTCAGCAGGATTGAAGAGTTTCTAGAATTTCTGAGCGGCAGGAATGCAGATCCTCCCACCTTGGCCTTAAGGATCTTATGGGCAGGTGTAGAAAAGGTTAAATTATGGGGAAGTATATTTTATTGCTTTAAAAATATCAACTGGCTAAGGTGGTGTGACAGTTCACATGGTGACATCTTTGCAGGCAAGGGGTGATTTGACCACAATAAAGACTCTATGCTTAATTTAGGAGAAGTATAGTGGCTTTAGGGAATTTAAATATCTAGTAGGTAACTGGTGACTACTAGAGGTAGATAATTTTTTATCCTGGAAGGTAACTGATAGCTACCAGGGATGGATTATGTTTTAACCTAGTAGTTAACATAGGCTACTAGGAAAGGATGAGGTTCCAACCCAGTAGGTAACTTGTGGCTGCTGGAAAAGAATAGTGCCCAGTCTAGTAGGTAAAAGGTGATTACTAGGGCTGGAGGGTGATATGGGCTAGTAGGTAACAGGGAGCTACTAGAAAAGGATGGGCTGCAGTAGCTCTGAGATCCTTTGGCCCCTTTCAGGAGGTCTGCAAGCGGAGAACTTTACCTAATAGATTGGTAAGTTTTCTCAACTGTGTTTTCCTGAAGGCTTTGTGGAGGCCCTGAAGCCACCAAAGGGGGCATATATATTCCTAGAGATATTATCAGGGTAGCTGCTTAGGGAAGCAGCTGCAAAACTGGATAATAAACAGGCCTCTGGGAAGTAAAGTTGGTTACTTTGCACCTGAAAACTCAGGATTAACCACCTGAGTGAGTAAAAACAATTGCACATACTGAGGATTGCCTGTGGTTAATGGCCTATAGTGGTGGTCACTTATGGGGGCCCAGTCAACCGCTAACGCATTTGTAAACTTATTGTCTGAGTCTGAGGTGTTAGTAACATGGACTGTAGAGAAGTTGGAACTTTGGTGGTTCATAGTGAAGACTGGAACCTTGGTGGTTCATGGAAGATCATGAATCAGGACCAGAAGTTAATAAATCAGGACTGAAAGATTATGTAGCAGAACCAGAAGATTATATAGCAGGACTGAAAAAGCATAGTGCAGGACTAGGTGAAGACAATGGAAGTTTACAGAGAAGGACTAGCAGAAGGACTGAAAGTTGGATGAAAAGAATTAGCAGAAGCAGATGAAGAGCAGAAATGATGGAATTGTACTGCTTGAAATAGGATTAATGAAAATAAATAAGCAGATAAAAGAATTAATTAAACTAAAAAAAGATATATTAAAAAGATTAAGATAAATATATTTTTAAGAAATAAGAAGAAAGTAGAAATTGGTTCACATAAAATATGCTGTTGATTTATAAGGAATAACTGAATGAGAAGGAGCCAGGGCAGCTGGAAACAAAACAGAGAAACTCTTAGGGCAAAGGCTGAGTTTTGTTTAAATGTTTAAGAGAAGCAAGGAGAAAACAGCAGGCAGTTTCAGACTGATGGGATTTAGAAAAAAACACAGATAAACACATAATATATTGAAAAAGTTTTGGTTTATAAATCCCCTAAGTAAAACATAGGGAAAAGCGCTCATGTTTGGCTGGAGAAACATGAAGAGAATCACATCAAAGTTGTTTTAAACACAGAGCAAGTGTTTAAAGGGAGTAAGATGGCACCAGGTTCAAACCAAGGTCAATATCAAGTAATTTGGTCAAATGTTTTGGTAAAACAGCTTGATCCAGGAAAATGATTTGCTGCAGCTCAAAGCTTGTTTGATCAATGTTTTAAGGGCTTTAACTGAAGGATTTTGTCATGAATGACATTTCAATGCTTGTATTGAAAACCCGTGAATTGAGCCCCAACCTTCAGGATTAGCCTTGCATTCACCAGGAGGGACAGGAACCTGTCAGCCTGCCAAGTATCAATACTAGAAGTTTAATATCAACATTGGAAATCCTGGAATTAAATTATGATCCCTCAAAGGCAAATTGAGTCACCCAGGAGGGACAGGAACTGCCAACTCACTAAGTCACAAGCCCAAGTTGCTGGATTACTCTGAGACCTGCCAGTTTCCTAAGAAAAATTACACAAATGGTCACCAGATTGCTGCCAACCTTGTGCCACCAAAGATCCAGACCTATGAAGAAGTTGTAGCTTGTCTAAAGGAGGTTAAAACAAAGCCTACTGCTAACCAGCCAATAACCACTAGTGGCTGCCAGTCTCCAGTCCAGAATTGGCAATGAAATTGGCCAGCTTAGGTGATATGGTGAATAACAACAGCAGAATGAAGCTTCACTACTCCTGTTTACCAGGCAAGCAAAACCAAGATCTGCCACCCTCAACCCCCCAATCCAAGATACATTCCCTGCCATTGCCTTGTCTGCAAATCTGAAACATGCAAAAATAGAAGAAGCAAAATCATATATTATAAAAAGCCTGGTGGTATGGGGATGACCATATTGCCATTTTTGATAATAAAGTTTTATTAACCTTTTGTTCAAAAAGGTCCTACCTTATATAGTCTTAGTTATCTTTCATCTCAACTTCAGGCAAGTAGACAACCAGGCAACCACACCCTCTAGAGACCAACCTGCCAACCTGCCTAAGGCACTATACCGTCCCCCTGGAGCCCCCTTTGGACCTGTGCATTTTAACAAATACCCACATGACCCTTCCTACTTGGAGTACAACTTGGAGACCATTCTCATTGTTGATCCCTTAAAAAGAACTAGAGAGACCAAATAAATAGTACACAAAGGAAAGTGGATTGAGGTGCCGCCCTTATTGTTCAAAGACAAGTATAATTATCTGCCTGCATACTTTGTCCCCATGACTGCATCTATAACCCTGCAACCCAACCTCCTAATGGACCCCCCTACTGCCGCTTAGACCACGTCCAATCAACTGTTTAAAGTACTCTATATTACTTTGATGGGAATGGTAGATACTATGGTGTCCAAATCCGGTCCTGGTCATTGCTTGGGTGATTTTTATGCTATATTATCATGTTAGTACCAATCCTATGGTGGGCATTACCCACTGGCCTGTCAATAACCCTCCCTCAGCCACCTAATGCCTCTTCCTATGCTTAGCTTCCTAACAGATTTAAGCCTAAAAATGAGAGAGTGAACCAGGAAAAGCTGGTTTTTAATTGTCTGAAGTAATTTGAAAGGTTTAACATACTATAGAGCAGAAGAAATAATATAGTTTAAGCCTGTAAAAACAGGGTTCTGAGGAAGCAAAAGAACTGAAACAAGGATTAATAAAAGGGAGAAAAGTCTGAAGCACTTAAGGAATTCAACACAGTGTATTACAAAGGATGCAAAGACTAAAATGAACTAAATTGGATTGTAAACAGTGGATTGCAAAGTCCACAAGAGCAGAAAAAGATCAGGAGCCCAAAACTAAGATAAAGGAGCTGGAGCCTATTATAAGGAGCAGAAAGCCAAGCAAAGAGCAGGAGTTCAAGACCAAGTACAAGGATTACAAGAAATTGTTGGAGGACTCCAAGTATTGACAAAACCATATTGTTTCCCATACTCCCCAGGCCATATACCAGAAGGTTTTTAAGAGCATCTTCCTTATTAAAGTGAGTAAAAACCCATTTGACCACTGCCCAAATTTCCAAGTAGTAAAGTTAACCTCTATGAGTTAATTGCCCAATATCTTCTACCCTAGCCAAGGGGAGGAGGATACATCTATTGCCAAAGCTGTTAGAAGGTTTGCCGCTATTAAGACTTCTCAAGGAGGAGTGAGAGAGGTTGACTAGACAACTTAGCTGGATGATAGAGGAAGGAAATTTATTGTAAATAAATTCACTAGGCTCTAAAAGGACTGGGATGGAGCTACAGAGGTACTAGCCCCAGCTAAAGTGAAAGTTCATAGAGGGGATGCACACTTGGTAATAGGGAAAGTATTGGAAGAGTTTGCTGTAATGCAAGCAAAGTAGAAACTTCAAGCTAGCCAAATACCACTATATGAAATGACAACCCCTTCCACTGGTCCCTGGATTTGAACCAGGTCACACTATAGGGACTGGTAGACAGGAATCCCACAGGTGGTCTGCTGGAAATCAAGTTACTCAAACGCCTTTGGATGAATCTTGATGAGGTAGCCTCCTTGTGTCTGGTATTTATTCCAGCCTACAGAAACCATCAACAATGGTCTGTAAGCTATTAACCAACCTCCTAAAAAGCCAGGGTTGAAATATCAAGCCAATATTGGCAGTAGGATAAGGAAAAGAGCATCTACACCCTGCTTAGACTCAATCCTCTCTATCACCACCCATATGCATCCAATAATAAGATTTAAACTTTTGACCACTGCAAGCCAGCAACACTTAAAGGCCCATCTTTCTGTGCAGCAGTGCTTCAGCCTAGCCACCCTTAGAAAAGTAGGCACATGTATGAAAAAAGCTGACATCTCTCATGCCAATTAAGACCAGCTTCTCATAGATCTAACTAACTTCTCTTTCAGACAGATGCTGAAGCCTCTAAATCTCTCTGGTGGGCCTAACATCTTAG